>VWZY01004498.1:111688-192736 GCA_013399075.1 Chloroceryle aenea | reverse complement strand
TTTTTTTTTGTTTTCATTTTTTGAATTTAAAAATCAGGCAGAAAAAGCCAGTGAGATACTTCCTGAGACTGCTGCAATGAAAACAGGGGGCTGGTTGCTTGTGGTGTGCTGTGCTCACTCTGCAGCCTCTGTCAAGTCATTTTTCTTCTCCCTCCCATCTCTACATGTAGTAAAAAGTCAGGCTCGAAGGGGAAGACATAAAATCCTTTTATAAAATAACGAAACAGACACAACACTGTGACATAGATAGGGCTGTGAACCTCCCAGCCACATGGTGGAAATCTGTGGCTACCTGGGGACCACAGCATGGGGATCTAGAAAATTCAGTGCTGGGGCATCACTTCCTTGGCAGCCTCCTCCAGCCACAGCCCGTGGACAGTGGTGACAGGGATTCTCACCCGCATGTGAGTATGGCTTCAGCACCACAGGCCAGCCCATTGTGCTCCCATCAGCTCTTTGGGAGACAGTGCTTTCAGCCATGCATTAATATATTCCTTGTTAAACCCCCATCCCATCATTCTTACAGAAGTTCCCTGGCTCACATTGCCCATGTTTTCTCTGATGGGAGGTGTGGTGAGTTCCCCAAGAAGAGCCCAAAGAGACACGACCAAACTTCCTGAAAAATGGCAAGAACTGGTCTGATCTTGATTGTTTCTGTGTGAATCCTTTGGAGCTCTCCTTTGTGTGTTGGATATCTTGAGACAAAAGGAGTGGAGTGTGGGGAAGCCACGTTTCCCATTCTCGGGTGCCACTGAAGCTTGAAATGAATTGTATGATTTAATGACAAAATAGCTTATTAGCCTTTACCATCCCAAGCTGCACTTCCCCAGCTCTTAGTGGAATAACCCAACATGTCATGGGCCAAATAAGGGTCAGAGCATTACCTTTTCTTTCAAACAACATTGCCTCGACCCTGTTGCGTTCAGTGTTTTCATTGATTGCTCTTGAAGCTGAAACACATTCCAGATGTGATTTGCAAGGGCTCCCGCAAGGTCACAGCCAAGTCGAGGTGCTCTGGCTGGCCTGCGGTGACCCCAAGGTGTCCCTGGGTGGGGGGCCCTGCTCCCTGCTGCCGGTCTGGGCCGGGGGGCTGTCACTGCAGATAAATCCTGACTTCTCCTTCCCTGAGCAGGGCTTCTCTGGCTTTTTTTGAGAGAGGAATATGGGGGTTTGCAGACGCCTCTGCCATCACTTGATTCATTTCTTGGTCTGTGTGCTGAAGGTAGAGGGTGGACAAAAGGTGCTGGTCCCCAGGACAGCACAAGAAGGGAACTTTGTGCCTTTGGAAGGGACAGCAGACAAGGTAATTGAGGTCTGCAGTCCTGAGGAGAAGCATTTACAAACCATAGCAAAATTCTGGTATTGTATTCCTGGGGGGGATTTTTTTTTCTTAGACAAATGAAAAAAAAAGTAGAGAAAGAAATTGTTTTCTTGATGATATCATTCACCTCTCAATCCTTTAAGCTCACCAAACCTAAGTAATGACATTGGTGTCTATTAAAAATAGATGGCTGTTTTTTCTGCTACTGTTCCCTCAGGACAAATTCAGACTTAAAGCATAAAGACAACATAAATTCCCTTCCTCGGTGTGAGCACAGAGCTTCAATGTGAGCAGAGAGCTTTGATGTGCTCATGCTAACAGCCTGCTTTTCAAAGATCCAAGAGCACACAGGAGCGGGTACCGTGGAAAACCCAGCTGCACATTCCCACTCCTAGAAACACTTGTGCAGATGGCATTTCAGCCAGGCTCCTGCTGTGCACCGAGATGTCACATCCCTGGCTGTTTGTGGGACTAAGGTTTAATCCCTCAACAGTAGCTTTAAGGGTAACACCTATTTTAGCTGGGTTAACTGCTGGGTGGGTAAGCAGAACCCTCTGCTGCAGGTTGAAGTTTCTGAGTCCTGCCTAATTTGGCTTTTCTGCCTACACTCATCAGACAGGGCAGAGACACCCTGAGCTGTGCAGGTTGTCAGCATCTTCACAGAGGAGGACCGTGGGCTCCTCCCTGGGGGACCACTGGGCTTTCCTGGCAGTGAAGCACTGCTGGGTTTTAGCCTCATGGGTCTTTTCCATCTCTGCCTCCCCTCTCCGCAGTCCCCTCGGGATCGCTCCCTGCAGCACATTTGTGAGTTCACTGCAGAGTTGAGGGTTGAAATGACCCAAGTGATTGGGATTGGGAACTGCTGCGGCCTCTCAGGAGTGAAATATGGCTTTGTGTCTGCAAAGAGGTTAAAGCTGCTCCCCAGCAAGAGCAACGGAAGGAAATGCCCTGTAGCTAAGTTTCATTTCAGTGTACAGTATGAGAACATGTGCAACCCATTACAATAAAGCTCTTGCTGGAAAATGCCTAACCTATGCACTGTAAAACCTAATTAAGGGATTCCTTAAAAAACAAAGTTACCAACCAGTATCAAGGAGTGGATAATGAGAGGCTGCTTTGTGTAATCCAACCCTTTATCTTTAGGCCTTCGGGGTGTCCATGGCCAGTGTCTGTCCTCTTGTTGTTGCTGAGGCCTTTATTGTAACAGCAGAACCCTCCGGCACAAGAGCAATCCAACCATCTCTTGTAAAGTTGACCAGCTCTGCTGAGGTTTCCTAATGGAAGCAGCTGCCAGTGCCTCCGACAGAGCAGCTCGCTGTCACTGTGGGGATGGGGTTCCTGCAAGTGTTGGAGGACAGCGTGCAGGGATCTGTGTCCAGCCCCACCAGGCTCTGAAGGCAGGGCTCAGCATACAGGTGATGCGCCCAGGCTTGGAGGGTGATGGAGATACCACTGCTTCCAAGGTGGGTTTTCCCCACCAGAGGGGAGGAGGACAGGGAGAAATGGGAATGCTGGAGGTTGTGTTTCTCTGAGATCTCCCTGAAGCTCAGAGCCTGCTGCCTGCTAGTTTGTCAGCTGACATTAGCTTCTCCAGCATGAGTAGAAAAGATTCAAGGCTCTCTTCCGACACCTGAAAGGGAGCACCTCCCACGGGACATCAGCTCTCAGGACCACACTGGAATGGCAATATCTGGCCCTGAGCAGTTTCCCAGTTTAGCAGGCAGTAGCTCTTCAGACCCCTTCCATCACCTGCACACCCTGGGCACCATCCCTGCCATCATGCAGAAACTATTGTTTACAGCAGAGACACATCTCCAGAGGGGTGAACTTGCGTGGGACTTTATAGGTGGGCATACTCCAGAGACTTGTTGCAGGCAGTGAAGAAGGGCAGGGCTTTTTGCAGGCCAGGTACCCTGCAAACACGCTCCTTGCCATTAAGCTCACAACATTAGAACAAGTGTTTCCTGTTGTGGTCATGGCCATTAGTGAAGGGTCAAAACTACAAGGTCCCTGTCTGTATGCAGGCAAAGCTCAGAGGGGCAGAGGCCGAGCCCTCTGTTATCACTGTCTGCATCTCCCCCCCTCCAGCCCAGCAGCTGAGCCCGGGAGCTAAGCTGAGTTTTACAATATCTGTAATTAGTCATTTTTATGGTGTGCTCATTTACAATATTATAGGTAAGGATCTGTCAGTGTTTCCATTGTATACCCTTCTGGTTCCAGGGGTTTATAACCAGGCTATAAAAACACACTCTGGGGCAAAGCTTGCCACATAAATTCTCAGCAGAGAGCCTATTTTTGTTTTGGTTTTGTTTTGTTTTGCTCTGTCACTTATAAATAGGACTTTTAAACATGCAGTAAATAGAGAGAAATTCAGGTGGCTTCTTCAAGCTCATGTTCCACCAGGTTTCAGTTTGGCAGAGACATACTGCAAAAGGGCTTAATATCTGTGGCTTTTGGGTAGCCTAAGAATGAGAAGTTTACTGTAATTGATCTGAAAGACTGTGTGTAAACTAGCATCTGGATTTAGAGCTCTATTCACAGCACAAGCTGTGCTGGAATCGCTGACTCTGGAACTGCCAGAGGACAGTTCTGTGGCTCTGCATTCAGCTCTGATAGTGCACGTACAGCCTCAGATCCAAAGTGCCTACCAAACTGAGGAAGGGGCAAATTTTGGACAGAATTAGGATAGAAACAGAAGGCTTAGTGGATAAACAGAAGAATGGAGTTTCAGTGGGGGGTTGGGTTTGCCCATGTTAGTGTGTCTAACAGGGCTAATGATCTTCACTCATTTTTAGTGTGATTGGAAATAAAAATTCATGCCTATGTTTAAGGTTTCCTGTAAAAAACAGGATATGGCACACCGCTGTTATTCTATAAGCAATCCAATGCAAGGAGTTTATGACATAAAAGCATTAAATTGTACCCGTCAGGCACCATGAGCAATGCTCTCGCTTGGTGGTAGCCCCGCGTTTATAAAAAGCTTCCTCTGCTTCCAGCAATTAGAGGTGGATGAGCTGCAGCATCTGGCCGTTTGTCACCGTGCTGGTGGCGTGCTGAAAGTCACCCTGGCACATCCAGCCAAGTGACAGGACAGAACCCCCTGTTCGGGCAGCTGTCCTGCTGCCAGAGATGCTTTGTAAGGGATACACCAAAGGACTAATTGGCTTCAAGGGCTCGAGATCAGTTAAGAACATTTTCTGTGTATCAAAGGCCAAGTTTTGCAACCCTTTCCCTCCATAAAATATAAAGTACTGATTTATCTCCCTCAAGAGCAAGGGCTACAAAATCTGCTCCTCATCTTCTTTTGATGATTTTGTGGTATGTTTCTCTGATCCTCAGTCTGATCCTTTTAATTTCAAACGCTTTAATCAAAACCTCTTAACAATACATTCACTTACTGGTTTTGTGGTTCACATTTAATTCTGATTGATTTTCTAGAAGGATGGTTGCATTAAGATGCTACGGCTTCTGTTTGAATGATTCATTAATATATGCCTGGGATGGCACAACCCCAGGCAGACTGAAGCTTTGTGTTGACAGACCACTAAAATAATACCCTGTGTGTGACTTCCCGGGGAGTCAATAGAGCTTTTACCAGTGAGACCTTAAACCCTTGGAGGATCATGCAGGCGTGCTCAGCTAAGGCCTGGAAACTCACAGGTATAACACAGAGCCGTGTGTCAAGGGGGCTGTCGAACACTTGCTCAGTGTGTTTCTGCTGACAGCTTCGAGGTGGAGTTTGGGGTCCCTCTGTCTGGGCCAGAGCGACGTTTCAATTCGTACGGGTGTGCAATTAAACCGGGGCGAGCTACTGCCAGATGAATTGAAATAATAGGATCTGGTTTTCAGGTTTAATGACGGGATTAGTGAGGGAGAACCACTTCTGCAGGAATGCTGCCTTGTCGGACGGAGGAGAGGGGCTGCATCTGATTGCGTTTAACTGGGCTTTGCTAGCAGCAGTTGGCTGGTGTCTTTGCGAGCTGGTCTGCTTGCTGCCCTGAATATAAAAAACGTTGAGTAACTGCCTTATTTTTATTAACTGAAATACAGATCCGATTGCAAAAGTCCAAACAATGCAAAAGATCAACAGTTTATGCAGTTTAAAATCACAGCTTCTTCCTTTCACGGGGGCTCTGCAGAGTCACAGCCTCTTGACAAACACATGAGTCACTTGAAGCTGTGTTATCTTTTCAAAATTGACTTTTGGCATTTGTTTCTTGAGATTCAAAAATATTATTAATTTCCTCCAAACTCCTCTCTTAAGCATCTTTGCCAAGAATCATGCCTGGCATGGAGAAGAAAGTAGATTTACTTGAGGGGAAAAAAAAAAAAAGAAAAAAAGCCTTTGTCTTGGTTGATTTAAGTGCAACAATTTGATGACAAAGAAGGGGTTAGCCTGGGTCCAAATTAATGTCACATTTTAACATGGAAATGAAACAGGTGGTAAATGATTTTTAAATGGGATAATAAAAATGGCCATGAAAATTTATGAATATGCAAGGCCGGAGGTGCCCACCTGCAGCCGAACGCTGTCGCTGCCCCGGGGCTGTGCTCGGGCGCTGGGCTGTGTTGTGCAGGAGGTGACTCCCGGGCAGGTAGGGCAGCCGAGGTGAGAGACGGGGATCAAAGTGTGCAGAGAGCTGGTAACGCTCCCCGAATCGCCGAGAGGTTGTAAGTAAGAAAGTTGTGAAGGGTTAGGTGTGTGCACGTGGGACAGGAAGCAGCACAGGGCCTCATGTCACCCGTTGGGACAGCTGGAGCGTGGCGATAGCGGCGAGAAGCTGTATGCTCAGAGCTAAGGTGCCTGTGCCTTTTATTCCCCTGCCTGTGCCCGGCAGCGGCGTGTCTTGCGTGGGGAGTCCTGCATGGGGAGTCCTGCGTGCTGCAGATGCGGGGGAAGAGCCATCACAGGGTGCACAAAGACTTCTTTTCTTCCATCTGCAGAAGAGCCTCATGGCGCAGCGTGCAGATATAATGAAGTATCTGTCACTTGTGGTGCAACTGTTGTCTTCACAGGAGCACTCAGCTGTGCCCTTTTAGCTCAGCTGGCTGGCTCTAGGGCTCTTTAAGACTCTTTTGCAAAGCAGAGTGCTATTTAAATCTGTTGCTGGGATAACAAAAGAGGAGGAGTTCATACTAAAGGTTTTCTAGTGGTTTCAGAAGAGAAGAAATCTTTGAGCTACTCAGGAAAATTTAATTCAGATCTTGATAGGTCTCTCAGCAGCTTCACACCTGAGCACCCCTAACATTCCTACACCAGGGCTGCTTGGGTAAGTGAACGCTGCTGCAAGAGGGCTCTGGTAATAAAACCCCCACAGTGTTCATGAGGAACTGTCTCTTTTAACCAAATGTAAGTTTTTTAAAAGAATAAGCTATTTTCTATAAAGATTTCTTTGACTTTGAAGAGAGATCTGAAAATTTTTTACAAAAGGGAAGGAAACTTGAGGCTAGGAGACATGCCCTTGCAGCCAGAGCTGAATGACAAGCCATTTGAAAAAAACATTTCTGAATAGGTGTTCTTCTTTTCCAGATGCAATACTGCTGTAAGTTCATGTGAGGAAGGATTTGGCTGCCTTGGAGTGGGGCAGATTTGGAAATTGTTTTCTCCAGGTGACCACTTTGAAGCCTCTTAAAAAGTCCTGTAAATGAGCCAATCTCAGCCCAAATCCCAGAATAACTTTATCCACAGCAGAAGAAAGTGATCAAAATCAATGCTCTTGCTGGGTGTCCCTGCAGAAAAGTCCCAGACTAAATGAGCCATGAAAACTGAGCTTCATCCAGCCAAGCGTTGCACCATATTTTTCAGCAAAGCACCGGGGAGGGTTGTTCTGGGTATATAGAGAGTGTTTATATCTTCATAACTGTCCACCCAGCCCCTTTCAGGGGGCCTAAACTCTCTCAGTGGAAGAAAATAATTCCCTCCTGTCCTATAACCTAATGCCATGGACCTGAAAGATTGAGGGAGCATTGCACTCTGAAAGAAAGCACAAGGATGCAAAAGCTCTGGAAAGGCATTTGGTTAGGATCTTCTCAGATATTTCTGTCCTCATCACATGTATTCATGACTTGTCACTGAAAAATTATTCATCATGCCCCTGCTAAAATACTGCTCTGCTTCAGATTCCCTTTTCCCCAAAGGTGATTTCTTTTCAGCTCAGTTGCTCGACTCAGTATTCAGTTAATACATCTATTAACTAGAAGATGATTGCTTTCCTCTCCACCACTTTTAGTGAAGTTCACTCCTGGTCCTTTGATGGACCAACTTGCTGCGCTAGTGAAGTTTAAGGAAGCCAGAGCTTCCTTGCTAAGCTGGGCCAGAGGAACAAAGATTCAAAGGAGCCAGCTGACCACATTTTGGATCCTCTTTCTTCCTAAAACAAGAAATAGCATTCAAGTGGGGCTGCCCTGCTTCTCTGGCTGCAGCCCCTCTAGAAGAAGCACCAACACACTGCAGCACCCTTTAGCAGCACCTTTGTCTGAGCCGGGGTGCACCCTGTACCTGGCCATACAACGAGCAGCCCTTGCAGCCTGCAGAGCTGTCAGGTGGCTGATGGGAAAGCCTCAGGTGTAATAAGAAATTAGTCTGGGAAAACATCGTGCCGGCATTGATTCCCACAAAAAAAATTCTTCTGAAGCTTTGGGAGAGGCAGTGGGAAGCCTCCCCCTGGCCGCCAGGCCGGGAGGTGAGAATTGATGTCCTGTTTTCTCGGTGGCAGGCGGGTCGCTCGGGAGCAGAGCCGGGTAGCACCAGGCAGCTGGAACGGCGATCGCGTGCTCCTGGTAGGAGCGAGACAATAAAACTTCCTCCCGTCTCCCAGGCTCTGCAGCTTTCTGATGTCAACAACAGCAGCGGGAGGCTTCAGGCACGTTCCCGGCAGCTGATCGTATTTATCAAGTTCATGTTCCTTGCTTTTTAAATTTTTTTTTTAAATTTTTTTTTTTCTTTTTCCTTAAATATCAAGGTCCGGGAGCCACAAGATGGCCACATTCCAACTCCGGCCCCTTTGAGCATAGAGAAATGTGTGCTGGGGGCTGGAGCAGGGACATGCTTTCTCCATGTGAGCCAAAGAACAAACAGCAGAGCCCTCCACAGGGACTGATTGTTGACATGTTTATGATGATGAAGTGGGGTAGAGCTCTCAAAGGGGGATGCTAGCAATGAAGAAGTAAAGTGTGGCACTGCTGAGGGCCTATATGGTGCTAAATATTGTAGGAAACTGCAGTTTCTTCCTATTTGTGATGGTTTTGACGAGCAGTTAGAAAAGTCCCTTCCCAGCCATACATCACACATTCCTCATTTGGACCTGTAGCTGTAACAACAACGACAACAACGCAGCAGGCGCCGGGAGTACAGAGAGATTGGGCTGAAGTTACAGGGACTCTGGCCATAATTTATAGCCCTGCTCAAAAAGTGTGAAAGATACGATGCTGTGTGCCTGGAAATCCTACCCAGAGGACAGCTTACAAATGCTAAGTGGGTACTGGAATGGCTCAGCCAACTGGGGATTGCCATTTACTCGGGGTCAGAGGGAAGAACACTTCATCTTCCTCTGCATGTGCACATGTGTGTCTGCGTCGTGGGACGGTCCCTGGATCTGCTGCCCAAGGTCAAACCTCCCACCTGGCATGTGGAGGATGAAGGAGCTGGGTTAAACTCTCCCTCGTGGGGATGTACATTCTTCTGTCTGCAGCAGCCCCAGCGGGCCACCCTTCACAGCTGGCTCTGTGGGCCATGCTTCCTCTGGGACCGCGCTGTTGCAGAGGACATGGCTTTGCTGGGAGCATCCATGTACGTCAAGCTGTCTGCCTGGCACTGGTGCTTTCGGTGCTGGCTGCTCATGGGAGAGCTAACTGAGCACTGGGTGCTTGTTTCAGCCTCTGCTGGTCTCCACCTTGCACTATGCAAGGTCTCCAGCTGAAGAGTCTGCAGGGGAACAGCAGCTCCCCCTGATTTCTGGTCACCCCGGTTGGGACTGTGAAATAGGGCATCAGCACAACTTCAGCCAGGGAAAGTGAACATACCCATAGCCAGGTCTGGCCAGAGATGGTCAGCTGAGAGTGTTCGAGGTACAATGGCTGTAAGAGTTTTAGATTAGTCTTGGCTCATGTTTCATCAACTCAGAACGTGAGAAGGGGAAAATTTGGGTCTGTTTGCTCCTGCCTGTGTAGACATAAGTATAGAAAAGCAAGGAACTTCTCCAAGAAACTGAAGTTCTTCTGTTGGGCTACTCACAAGCGGAGCAGCTCAAGCCAGTGTGTAAACTCTGACCCTCAGCCTGCTCAGCACTGCCATAGCTGCTTGAAAGCAACCCAGAAATGCATGTTCACAGGCCATGTTTTGCAGGATCACTGGAGCTGTTATCCTTCACAAATCCTGCTGGCTGACTCTCAGCACACCTTGTCTGGGGGTAGAACAGCTTTTACCCTGAAGGAAAAAATAGAAAATGTCTTTTTCAGATAATATTTCAGAGTCTTAACTTGCTGTGGGTTTCCTTCTGGGCCTCTTGAATGGATGAGGTGGGAGCTGACGGCTTTGCCTTGGTCTGAATTCTGCTGCTACTGTGCTGGGGGTTGTGTCTCTTGCTTTGGGCAGAAGCTTTTGCTCCAAAAGATAGGGTTGTGTTTTTTTTTTTTCAGAAAACATGTTTCTGGGCTTTTTCTACATAGTAGAAAATTAATCTTCTCAACAATTAAATGGAATTGTCTGTGGGAAGAGGTTGGGGGAGGTGGTGGTGTCTCTCAAAATAACTACTACAGGAAGAGTTGTAAGTTTAATACATCACAGCGTGATGCATTTTCCACAGAAAGCAGAATGAGCTTTGGCATTTTTTCCTTATCATAGTGTGGTAGCACAAGTATTTCTGTCTTTTGGCCCAGTGATGTGTTGTTCCTCACTGAGCCTTGCTGGAAGCCACTGAGTTTGCATTATCACTTTCTACCTACCAGCTTCTGGCCCTGCTGCAGGGCTCCTGATTTTCCCATCTCTGGGTTCTTTCGTCTCTTGAATGTTCCTGAGCTATATTGACTCGGGGCTCAACCTCATGTCCCAGCCACCTTTTCAGTACCAGGAACCATCATCTGAATCCAGCTCTCTTTCCAGACTTGTGTGTGGGAAGCACCACCTGAAAAACCATGAGAAGCTCACTTTTCTCCTCATTTTCTGTGTTTTTTGTAGCATCTCCAGTTTTATTGTCCTCTGACAACTGTAGCATTTCTCCTGGATCTTTTATGTAGATGTTGGTTGTGTTAGACCTGGATTATTTCAGTGATTCAGTCACCTTTTAAGAAACATGACTGCTGAGAACGCTACACCCTCCCTTTATAGTCCTGTCGAGCTGAAATCCTCACACGCCTGCCTGTGTGAAGGATTTCTTCAGCTCTATTTCCACTCTGTTGAAGTCCCTCTCCGAGTCCCAGAGGTACACAAGCATCATTTGCCACGCGTCCAGCATCTCGCAGAACTGCGATGCAGGGGGGAACGGGGACCTCCCATGGGGCAGCAAAGGGTGTTCTGGCACATGTGTGCATCAGGCCAGGAGGCTGTAAACCCAGGAGAAGTGGGGCTGCAGGATGCCTGTCTGGCTTTCTTCTCCCTGAACCCACTGGTGCTGGTGGCTCCACGTTACTTTCTGTGTGGTTTACATTTCAGACCTGATTTGCTAGAAGAAAGTCACTGAACAGAAAATCTGACAAACAAACCACAGAGAACATCTGATCTGATCAGAAAATACATAAGCCTGTTAGTGAATGTAGGCACGGCAAGGGCCAGCATTAATGGAGAACATCTTTGTTATTAAATCCCATCCACAGAAACAGATCTGAAACAGATGTGAATGTTACTGATATTAATAAGTGGGCAAACTCCAGGGATCCTGAAGGTACTGCTGCATGGGGGGAGAAGGGGCAAAGACACATCTTTGCTATCAGTGGGTTTTATAAGGAAGGACTATATGTTTACACTGTACCTTGCTTTGCATTCCTGGCTGCGACTGGAAAACGCAGTGTGTGGAGTACAGAGAGGGGTGCTGGACTGGAGTGAGGACGGCTGCCTTTGGGCAGAGAAGGATGGTGGCTGGTACTAGAGTTGGGCTGAAAGAAAACCAGGTTCTCTGGCCCTCTGTCTGAGTGCAGCTGGGCTGTGATGGAGCCGTCCCAAACAGTCCTGCCATGGCCAGGGGAGCCAAAGTCTAAAGCATGCTAAGGGAAGATGGAGTCACAGAGTTGTAAGAAATATTGCTTGGGTATAAAGAGTTTTTAGAGCAATTTTGCTCTGTCAATTTGACAAGCTTTTTCTCTCCTTACAGATTTCCAGTCCTTTCTCTAAAGCAGGAGGTCTCTAGACCTTTGCAATACAAGGTTGCTAGGATGTTTTTGCATTGCAAGCCCTGGTATTTTCCCTCGCCATCTACTCTGAAACATCTGAACTTTTTTTTTTTGACTGATAGCTAAAAAAAAAAGAAGGCATAACAAAAAATTCAGCCCAAGGCAGACACTTGGCATGGAAGACTGTAGCCCAAGTGGTTTAAGTTTAATAAAGTTATTAGCAATTGAAAACAGGGTTTTATAATTGGAAATGTTTGGCAAGCTTAAGAATAGGTTGTGCTACCAGTCCTGCCTCTTAGATGTGTGTGTGTGCAGGGATGTGCAAACACCCGACACAAGGGCGTGCATTTGTGTCGTGGTGCTTCTGGCCAGGAACGTGCCCAGGTGCAATGGGATGCCAACATCCTGCACTTCCAAGACACCATTTGTTATTCACCTCTTCTCAACCTTAATTCTTCAAGTTTTGGTTTTTCTTCTTCCTCCAACTGTAATTATAACCAGCCTGCAAATGCTGTTTGTCCTCACTGGGCAAAACACTGACCCTTCTCATCCTCTGAGAATTATTACTAAGAGAATTCCCAATGGCTTTGAGGTGGCACAAAGCCACTTTCCAGGGTGCTGGGCAAGTAACATAGCTACTTCGTACCTCTACTTTCTTCTTGATTGTTGCCGTGGGAATAGGGTTGTCTTGTTTTCAGTCTTGCATGTGCTTGTGGCCCTTTCCATGACTGCATCTCACTGGGGGGAGATGGCAGCTTTTTGGAAGGCTCACCTGGCCGAATGGCACCTACGTGGGGTAAGAAGTGTCCTTGCTGGGCAGAGTGGGTCAGCCTGTCTGCTGTTGGCCTTCATTAGGACTCTCTGCAGTGCTTGCTGCTGCTCCAGCAGGCATCCCAATAAAGTTTAAACTCTCGATTACCACAAACCCCACTGCAGCCAGGAAACAACGTCAAGTTGAGTCATCATATTGTTTGAATTACACCAACATGAAAATACATGAAAGCCATGGGGAGCCAGCATTTTCCCTTCTATATAAAATGGGGTTATGACCATACTAAAAAACACAACAAACCCTACCAGCTTTTAACAGGAGAGGGTGGAACAGGGGGCTTAAGCGATGCCGAAAAAGCCAAGCATGAAAATAATTCTGTTTGAAACAAGGCCCTGCTCCTTCTTCTGCTCAGCAGCCCCTTTCATCTTGGAGAGGAGAGCAGAGCTGCTTTGGACTGGGACTGCTGAGTGACAATCCAGTGCTGTTGGGATTGACAGGCTGGGTGGGGGAGGCACAGGTATCAGCACTGCAAGGCACGAGAAATGCAAGCCATGGCAGCTGGCTAGAGCAGAGGACCTGTTTCTTTTTTGTCACTGTGCATTTGTCAGTAGTTGATGTTGACGTTGGTCTTAATAGGCTGGCTAAAAGCTGCATAAAATTTCAGGTTTGAACAGTGCCAGTTTGGGGGTCTTTGGTTTTCAACCAAAATGTGATGAGATCTCTTTTTGCAGAGGATCTGGGTAAGCCATCCCAAGGACTGGTGGCTGGAGGAGCCTGGGTGTGGGTGGGGTGCTCGGTGTCTCCCTGGGGTGCAGTGAATAGCTCTGCTCTGAACAGAAAACATCTTTAACCTCGAAGACCCAGATGGTTGTGATCATTCACAAAAGGGGAGCAAAACTGAGGTTCAGTCAGCAAAAAAGTTGCTGGAAAGGAGACTGTTCTCCAATCCTCCAGGTGTCTACAGAGGAGAAGATGTCACCTTTTTACCAAGCTCTCTTGTAAGCTGCAGAGCCATTTCTTTGGAAAAAAAAAACAAACAAAAAACCCTAACCAAACAAAACAACAAACATTTGCAAACCAGTACAGACCAGTCCTCTGACACTTCACACCCGGGCAGCACAAACTCTGTCTTTCACTTAGTGGCTACATAAAGCAATGGGACGAAAGAGGACACTTCATCCTGCTCTGTGAGACTGTCACACACACACACGTGCTGTAGGAGACCATTCCTGCCTCAGCAAACCCTCAGCTGGGCCAGCTGAGGCCAGGGGGAAGAAAGCTTGATTGCCTTCCTGTTTTACAAGCAGAGAGGAAGCCAGTCTCCTCTCAGGACAACAGAAGATGCCACTGCAAGGCTGGACTTCACCATCCTCAGCATGCTGCTGAGCAAAGTTCACTGGAGGACAAGTGTCGTGTCCTTCTGAAATGCTTTGCTATTTCTCTATTGACTTCCAGTTAGATCTTGTTGGTGCTAAATCTGAACTGACCCACGCATTCAGGTGCTGCTGGAATCCCCCGAGGCTCTTCCTACTTCTTCTTCAGAAGCAGAGCAACATGTGCATGAGAACTTGTTCTGGCCATTAATCATCTGGTTTTAACTCTCTCTGCTCCTGCTCCAAGGTGAACAAGCCGTACTGAAAACCAAAGTGGAGCCTTCATCCCTTTCAGGTTTCTTATTTGTGTCAGTGCTGTGAATGGTGTTTGCACTCTTTTTAATCATCTCAGCTCAAGGAGTTTGAGTCCTTTGCTGTTGGTAATTTTGATCTATTGCTACCATGCTACACACCAAAAGTATTTCTGCTTTCTTACCTCCACATATGTGTGCAGTCAGGAACAATTACTAATGTCAATCCTGTCTGCTTGCTAACTTGCTTTTTTTTCCCCGTTGGTCATGCTGTAAATCATTTTCACATTTACAACATTAAGAAGGAGCTCTGAGCAATCATTCTTGTGGTCAACAAACTGTTACTGCTTCTCAAGTGTCATGGGTCACTACTTAATTACTGGATTTCACTCCCAGTTAAATCCATTAATCTTGTCTCCACCACCTTTCTCTGGGCCTCTCAGTCCAGTATGTTTTATGTTAGGCACATAGGACTCAAAGTGATGGGGTTTTTTTACAGCAGCAGAGGTTCTGTAGCTGGGATTTCTGGGCTTGATAAGCAAAATCATCCAACAGAGGCTTTCTTTGGACCGAGTCGCTATAAGCTGAGCCTTTCTTTAGAGGGCTGGGTTTTTCAAACAGATGCAGAGATACCAAATACAGCAAAAAAATCACTGGGGGAGTTCAGCAGTAGTGCTGAGCTTGCACACAGTGATGCCACCTCAGGCCCAGAATTTCCCAAGCTCCATCCCACCAGAGGATTATCGCTGCCTCCTGCACGCTCGGCAGCTGCTCTCAGCCGCTGCCTGACACCGGGATGGATGGTATAAGCCCACCAGGGAAAGGCAGGGTAGCCTGGGAAAGCAGACGTTAATTAATGAGTCCTAAAGGTTCATCAGGAGTTGAAGTGGCCTGTGAAAGGCTCCACGCAGCTTTACGAGGGTTGGCTTCTGCTCTCACACGGCCCTCGAGCAGGGGGGAAGCACAGAGCCCGTGTGTGGATGGCAGGACAGCATCCGACTCCTCCCCATCTGTTACTTGCATTGATGGGAATTCATAGGTGTTATATTAGATAGAGAAAGGCTCCCCTGTTGTTCCTTACATGAAATTGCAGCAAAAACATATTTAGAATTATAAGCACAAAAATGGAACATAAGGGCTACAGAATTCTAACAAAGCTTGTTTCATAGGCCACATCCACAGTGTGTTCATACAAAATGCCACGTGAATCACACTTAATTTCCTACAGAATATATTTTGCTATTTCAGAAAAAAAAAAAGGAAAAAAAAAAGGAAAATTAAAAAAAGGGAAAAGAAAAAAAAGAAAGCCTGTGGAGGACAAGAGCTTTGCTGCTTGTTAGCTGTAAAAGTTCCACAAATGTGGGATCTATTAAAACCATTATTTGTTTATGATGTGAAAGTGATTAGTCTGTTCCAAAAACAAAAACATGAAAACTTTTAAGCGCTGGGACTTTTCAGAATAGCCACTGATTCCTGATTATAATAATTCATATAACATGGCTCTTTGTCTATTCTATGTATAATTACAATAGCACTCGGTTGCCTTAGCCAAGATTGGTGTCCTCTTGCACATTCATCTAGAAAACACATTCTCTGCCCTGATGAGCTTCTAAGCAGACGAGAGCTGGATGATCACCCCAGTTTTGCAGATGGGGAGCTGAGATAAGGGGTCAGCATTACTTGACCCAAGTGGTGGTGACAAGGCCGTGCACCAGCTCTGCTACCCTGGCCCAGCTGCCACCCAGGGCTGCGTGGCTGGGCGGGTGAAGGCAGAACGGTTCAGCGCGAGCGCAGGGACATCCATGTGGCCCCAATTACAGACCCAGGGCCTTGGTTTCACTTCCTGGACTGAATACAATAACAGGATGCTGGGATATTTAGGCTGTGTTCACTGCAGGGAATGTTTTTTCTTTAACAGCAGAAATAAAGGTCTGTTTCCCTCTAAGATGTCAAATTATGGCAAGATGGGGATTTGGACTCCTTCTGTACACAGAAACCTCAACCAGCTTTGGCTTCTTACTATGTCCTTTCATGACTCTGATCACTTTTGATTTTAACTCCTTGCTCGTGTTAATGTACTCCATGTTTTTTGGGAGGACCTTCTGTTTGCTGTCACTTTCCCTTACCAGTGTTCACCTGGCTGTTTGAACAGCTTCCCGAACCTGCCTGCAGACACAGAGCCTCAGCATGTTCCCTGTTTGTTGGGACCTCTCACAAACGGTTTGTGGGGCCTTTTAGAAACCAAGTCTTCAACACCTTCTGCTTCCCAGCCTGCTCATCCCTTCCACGTGCATCACGTCCTGCCCCAGAGCTGCCTCTCACCTCTGAGCTGTGGGGCATCTTTAACAGACAGAGCATGTACAGCTAATGCCTGGGTTCTGGTGACTGTGCAAATGCCACCAGTGAAATCTGCTATCAGTGGGAGGAAATTCTGACCCATCACTGATGGGCTGATGATCAAAACAAATATCTTTAAATTTAGCAGCCTGTTAGAGCTCTTGCCTTATTATTTCCAGGCAGAACATGAGGATCTTTAGGGTTTTCTGGCCTATGTATTTGAAAGCCATTGTTTCACTTAAACCACATTTGATTTGAGGTACAAAAATTCATCAGTCATCTTTTATTAGCCAGGAAGAGCAATTGTAGCTGACTACTGCTTGCTCTGCCCCAGTAAGTTGGCTGCTGGTTTTAATGTGCTGGTCATTGCGGGTGCTGGACTCAAGAAGTACAACACTCGGTTGGTCACCCTGGGAGGGAGCCCTTCCTCTCTTTTGGAGAAGAGACAATTAACAAAGAAAGGGCAAACCTCTTCATTTGGGGAAATGTTAGTATTTAAATTAGATGCAAAGTGGTGAGCAGGCCAGGCCACTGCTCTCTTAGAGAACAAACTCCCAGAAACGCTCACCAACTTTGCAAGCTCCATCCTGAAATCAGTTAAGGGCTGTTTGCCTCTCTGTTCATTCTGCAAGGTGTCACTGAACCTTCTCATTTACAGCCCAGGTTTCTTCTCAGCCCATTCATATCCCCAGTGCTCCAGTGCTGGCTTTTAGCTTATTCACTCTTCTCCTTCCCTGTCTCTGGTCATGTCTTGTACAAAGTCCTCTTTTTTCCTGTAAAGAGCCATTTTCCAGGTGGCCCTGTATGAGATACTTCACTGCAGTCCAGATCAATTGGATTTGCTGCACATCCTCTAGGAATTCTCTAGCAAAGAAGCCAGATGAAATGAAGATCTGTCTTTGGCAAATCCCAAAGTTGTACTCTATCCCAAAGTTGTACTCTCTCCCAGTTCCCATATATACTTATGTCTTTAATTACTCTTTCCTTTGACTGCTGTTTTAAAGCCTCGTGTACCATTAAAAATGTTTAATGGCAACTGATTCTACCTGCTGCTTTAAAGCAAGCTATTTATAATCTTTGTCCAAAAGTTAATCTTTCTGTCCAGGGTGCAGCCAACAGTTTCCCAGAGTGGAGTTTATAAGCTGGTGGGAGAGCAGCCCTGCCTCATTGGGTCCAGTCTACAGCAAGGAGAACCAGCAGGTCTCCAAAGACTTCTGGACATGGCAGGGTGAGGTCCTAGCGGTCAGAGTGGGATCTTGGGCCACAGAAGGAGTTACAGAAGCTGCCATTCACCTCAGCGGTTCTGTTACTGTTGAGTGGATGTGAAAAGGGGAAATCTATTGTCCTGCTTTTGCTCCTGCTTGGAAACACAACTTTTGACTCATATCTCCATCTCTGTTCATGCAAACTCAGGCACAAGGTCACAGCTTTATACAAACAAAACATGTGAGACACCTGCCTGTGTTTGAAATGAAAGAAACGGGTGGTTTGTCCAATATGAAAAATACCAGCCAAAAGAGAGGGGAGAGGGATAAGACGGGTAAAGAATAAAAAAAAAGTCTAAATAAACTCATCAGAAATGGGAACCTGGCAGGTGGAAACCTGAATGCAACAGAAGGGAAATGGGAACCTACACAGAGTGTGGCAACAGGAGGATAATTAATAGATCCAACAGGAAGGTGTGGGAAGCTCTGGGAAAGTAAGCAAGGAAAAGAGGAGAAATTCATCTCTTTACTGAGAGAAGAAAATGATTCTCAAAGAGTCTGGCATGGAAAGAGGCCTGGAACGGATGAGAATCTGGATCTCCAAGAGAAGGAATGTTTGAGATGAGTCAAGAGGGAGAAAGAGATTTAAAGAAGAGGAAGATTTACTTCTATATCACAGATGGAGAAAGAGATAGCAAAAGAAGTTCATAATGCCTTGGAAGATTTCAGGCTAACAGGAAATTTTATTGATTTAAAAAAGAGATCCAAATGTGAAGTGATTTTTTTTTACCTTGCCCACAGAGAGATCTTTCTTTATTCCTTTTTGCTAGAAGTTTGAAAAGTAATATCTTAAACTGACAAGCTTGTCTGCAGGTGGTAGATCTCTTAGGTGAAGCTGGAGACGTGGCTCACCCTGGCCCCTGGTGTCTGGCAGGCAGAGAAATGTCCTTCAGCACATCTGAACTGCCCAGATCTTTGTTTTGGCTGTGCCTTGGCTGTTCAAGTAGCAGCAGTGAGTGGTGTCGGTCTGAGAGAGCCTGAAGATGCATCAAGGCGAGGAGCACCGTGTCTTCCCAGCACCTCTGGTCTCCTGGCTGAGGAGGGAGCTTGGCTGCCGTGTCCTCCTTCGTCTCCTTTGCAGGATGTAGGGAAACTGAAGAGAGTGGTGAAAAGCCTCTCCCTCTGTGCAGCTCTGCAGCATCAGACTGAATGAATGATGTGTGTCCGTGTCTGTGGTGTGTTTGTGGGACTGGAGCAGGTTCCCTGGGGTGTGTCCATTTTACTCCAAACAGTTCATAAATCTCCTAACTACTAACAAAGGGTATTCTGTTAAATGTAAATAATATCTGAAATACAATCTCTATAAATGTGGTTCATTTCGCCAGTAATTTAATAGATTGTCGAAGTAATTAACAGTGCATAAAGAGGACTTCCTGCAATGCAAGTGTGATCTTCAGCTGAATGGTCCTTTGTAGTGACCTCTGAGACAGTGGTGTGGAATGGAACTGGAAATTCAGCTTGCCTTTCTTTCCTTATTTTAGTATTTTAAAGTGTTTCTAAAGTGATTGGGGTTTTTATGTGCTGGCCTTTAGTGGTTTAACGTGTTTGCTTTTGTGGGTCAGTATAAATCATACTGAAATTCATAAATTAGAGTCCTTCTTGAGGTAGATTATTTAAATAAATATATGAACAAATGTTGTCTTACACAGAAAGGCTGTCATGTTATCTGTAGCTAGGCAGAATCTTCAGCATGATCAGGGTATGTTTTGAGGTGATTTCCACTTCATTTGGTTTTTTCCCTCTCTTCAAACATACCTTTTTTCTTTGGTTCTCTGCATGCCCAGGCAGTAGCTAAAAGCAGTTTAGCAGAAATGAAGATCTCCATTTATTCTGGTTGTCTACTGCTGTTTGATCTCCCTCCTTCACCTGTAGGCTTTCCTTCCGTTTGTGTTTACGTGGACCTTTTGCAATTTCATAACTGTCTGCCCATGAAAACTCCTGCCTTTCTTCAGGGTGACTTTGGTCCTTCTACTGCCAAGAAAAAGTTTTGCTTTCAGAGTGTGAGAAAGATGACAACTGTAAAAAAGGGAACACAACCAAACAGGGCTAGAGCAGCCACTTCACTGAGCACAACCTGCTTTCCCCGATGAGAAGGGAGAAGGAGATGCTCCAAACTGGCTGTAGAGATGGGCAGAACTGGGGACTTGATTGTATTTGATAGAGGAATAAAGACAAAGGACAAAGCTGGACTCACATTTCTTCTCTCTCATAACACCATGAAATTCCCAAAAGACAGAGCAGCCTCTCGCTGTGGATTTTATATGTCCATGGCTGGATTTCCTTGCAGTGCAGATGCTGCTGCTCTCGTGTCCATCCAAGAAGGACACACAATACCCATCAGAGAGACAAGGAGTAGGGTGGGTAAATCTACACAGCAGAGCTGTCACCTGTTTTTGCTGCAAGATTCCAAACTCTTTTCAACCACTCTGTTTGCCTTCCTTTTGCAGAGTTCTTCAGAAACACAGCAGACTCTCAGACATTCTTTTCTCCTTGTTAACCCCGTTCAAATAAATTTGCATCCTTTAGTTCCCAAGATGTCCTTGTGGTGTCAACATCTGTTTTGGTAAATATTTTTTTAATAGGTAGCTAGAGCTCAAAGTCTTTGCTGTCATAATATCCTTGCCCTTAAAGAAATTAAGGAGCGCCCATTTGGCATTTATTAAAACAACTTTTCCTTCCTTGTGTGAAGGAAATGATACCTTATTTCTCTCATTAGAGTAAAATACAACCCTTTTAATGCATTGGTGTATCATTGCATAAATTATGAAGACTTCTCTCTGTTTACATGGAATGCAGACTTTTCAAACCCAGAATGCAGAGATGAAAATAAAAAGCAGATGTCTTTCTCCCTCTCTCTCAGGAGGTTAAAGCTTATCAGAGTGTTTTAACTCTTGAGTCCCTGTGAAGGGCAACACCTACTGAACAGACGGAGCTGCACTTTCAGGTACAAGATGGAGCATCCAGTTAATCCTGGTTTGCTCTTGGGATTTGTCATGGGGGGAGGGTGGGTGTGGAGGGGAAATCTAGAGGGGAAATTTTGCCGCTGTTGGGTTTTCTTTCATGTAAATGAAGGGAAAAGGTGGCTTATAAATGCCCATCTGGCTGTGTCGTTGTACCCTCTGAAGCCCTCATGGCAGACATTCTGGTGGAGCTTTGTGCTTAATTTGCTTATCAATGTGAAGTACATTCCCTCTCTGCACCCATCACTGCGTGGTTGTGTTTCTCTCACTGCGTCTGAGCCGGTAGCAAGAGTCTCTCCATGGGAGTGCTGGAACACCTGGGCTAGCACAGGGAGGCTGAACATGGAAAGAAAGATGAAAATAAATCCAATCTTTATCTTCCCTGTAACCTGTGTGCAGAGGAGCAGGTGACACAAAGCCATCTGTGCCACATTTGGAGATCTCCCGGGCCAGGGGAATCCAAATATGTTCCCTTAGGTACCATTTCCAGATGGAGACATTGGAAATACACCTGCAGCCTGAGCCCTCAACAAGGATGCAGTGACTGCAAGGGGTAGTGATTTCACCATGAGAAAATGAACTTAGGGCATGGATATATCTCCTCAAGGGCTGTGGGGTGTGCGTGGAAGAAGACCAGCATTTAAAAGAACAATCTGCAGCAGAGATTCGTCATGAAATGTTGATTTAAACAAAGTGTGAGAGCCAGGCAGATGACTCCAAAATGTGTGGCTGGCCTGTACTTGATGGTATTGCCACAGTGGTTTATAGTGTTTGGAGGGTGAGTTATGACGCAGAACAAATGAGATAAAAAGCTTGTTTAAGTGTGATTAAATGGGTCTAAAAGCTGCCCATTTTATGGGAAGGAGCTGCAGGCGTGGTGCCAAGCTGTAGCATGCTGTATGGTTCACCAGCTCCTCACAGCCATATGGGCTGATTCAGAAGAGTCTGTTTAAAAGTCTTCCAAACAATTTATGGACATTCTCATCACTGGGTCTAAGTGCATGAAGGGAAGATACACCCAACGAGGTCATAAAACGGTACCAGGATCTTCTGCTTTTAAAGACAACAGTTTAGATGATCAAAATCGTCATCCACTGACATCACCCCAGTAACAATGAGCACTAATGGGGTGGTCATTGCCATGACATTTCTATATGGAGTTGTATTTGCTGGCAGCCAGCTTAAACGAGACAGCATCGCTGAGAATGGACACTCAGGCGAGGCGAGTCTCGCTGCAGATGGATCAGATATCCTTGCAATGAACAGGCTTCTTCAGCCAACAAGCTTCTCCTTTGATGGTTTATCCCAGGGAATTGAGCTGGTCAGAAACCTTCCCATGAAACATCGTTCCTTGAGCCTGGCTTATTTTGCTGGAACTGCGCTAAGCGCAGTTGACTTTCCCCATGCCTGAGGAAGAGAGCTTGAGGAAACCCACCTGTGCTCCTGGCAGATCTCTTCTCTCTTCCAGGACAGGAGAAACTCAGTGTGTACATGTCTCTGCCTCCCGAGCGGATGCACCTGGTGGATTTGCCCCAGGGCCAGGGGTGCTGGGAGCTCTGCAGCTGCCCACTGAAGCTGACAAGCTTTGACATGCATTTCACTGGGAGGCTGCAGCAGGGTCTGGGGAGCTTCTGGCTTCCTGGAAATTGCTCTCTTTTCAAAAAAACTGAACAAAGTTTCTGTTCAATTTGGATCAAAACCAACTTTATATATATGTATTTTAAACTCTACATTTTCAAGGCACTGGAAACACCGCTTTTCAGCCAGCTCTACTTGATAGTTTTATAGGGCTTTGCCATAATAAAAGCGAAGTGAGACGAAACAGAAAAGCCCTGCTTAGTAACAACAGGGGGTGGGGGAGTGGGAAGGGAGACCTTAACCAGAGACAGGCCTGCTGGGTGACTGTTCTGCCAGCAGAGCACAGAATACATGTGCCAGAAGCATGATCGAAATCATGTGGGTACGAGACTTTGCATCTCACTGCCCAGCAATCCAGAACAAATCACGGTGCCTCTCTGGAAAGTGGAGTGCTCTATCCTGAGTGGTCCCTGGTCTCTTTGGCCAGGCAAACACCGGATTATTTCCCAGCCATATCTAAACAGTTGCTTTTAGCCTCTTACGGCTGTCTTCCCACATATGGAGCTTTGCTTTGTCACCAGACCCTGCCAAAGATCCAGTCCTCCTTTTGACAACAAAGAACTGTTTTTATTTACTACGAAAGCTGGTCTGGCCTTGGTTCTCGGTTTGTAAATTATTCAGCTCTTGTCAGTAGTAGTGGAGCTCCTCTCACATACTGATAAGGTTCTTTCCAGGAAACTATGAAGTCCAGGTTGTGGTGGGGGATGGGGAGGAGAAGGGGGAATAGTAAGGCAGAAGGGGTTTAATAGCTCACTGTCTTCAGTGACATTAACCAGCCAGGTGACCATCCTGGTGTCCCACCCTCCCCTCTCACTGGGACTACCTGTGTCCTCTCCTGTTGCCATACTGGGAGCTGTGCATTAGGTTAGCAGTTAGAACCTGACGTGCTTTTGCCTTCTTGCTTCCGAACTCGGTTCAGTCCTCAGTGGAGGTACCTGTTTGAATCACACAATTAGAGAAAGAGTGGTTGGAGGAACTTCTCTATCATATCATATCATATAGATCAGGACTATCACCAAAACTAGACCAGCCATGGCTTGAAAACACCCATGGCTGCAGATGCAGCTTTGTCTCTAGATAATCTTTTCCATACCTGCACTACCTTGTTAAGTAAAATATTTTTGTAGTCTTCAAACTTAGTTTCCCATATTGCACTTTATGTTGCACCTTTCAGTAACTTTCTTTCCTTACCCAGAAACGTGGGGATCTGTTACCTTTGTCACCCTCCTTCGTGTAGTTGTAGGTGGCTGTTAGATTCCTCCTTAGCCTCCTCTTCACCAGACTCTACAAGCCCAGCTCCTTTACCCTGTCTTTTTTTCCCAGCTGGCAATGAACTGCTGCATCATTGATTGACACGCTCTGAGTCCAGCTGTCCAGCCCATTTTCACCCCTACAATGGTCTGTTTGTCCAGTCCAGACCTCCTCAGCTTTTGGAAGAAACCATCGTGGGAAATGGTGCTAAGAGTCTTACCAAAAGCAAAATATGTTACAGAACTACTCTCACCTTGTGTATATAGCCAGTCATTTCATCACAAGGTGATCAGATTGGTCAACCATGGTCTGCCCTGTGGAGATCTGTGTGGACTGTTCCCCAAGATTCTAGTTATTCCCATGTGTGGAAAAGGACTCAGAATGGTTCATAGAATCATAGAATGATTTAGGCCAGAAGGGACCTCTAAAGGTCATGTAGTCTGACCCCCCGGCAGTGAGCAGGGACATCCTCAAATAGATCGGGTTACTCAGAGCCTTGTTGAGCCTCACTCCAGTAGGTGTGTTCCATGGTCCTTCAAGTGATGGAGAGAATGCAGCTGCCCAAGATCCTTCTCTCAGCTTTCTCATAGATGGGTGTAACATCAGCTTTTTCCTTGTCATTAAGGACTTCCCTCAAGCACTGTGATATTTTCCAGGTAGTAACCAGTGGTCTAAGAGTCATGTCATCCAGCTCCTCCAGTACCCTGAGGTGAAAACCATCCATCTCCTTGGATCTGAATATTTTCACCTACCCTGTGTTGTCCCTAACCTGACACTCCTCCATTGTTGGTTGTCCCTTTCTTTCCCAAGCAATGCTGGCTGTGCAGAGGTCTAGGAGGAAGTTTTCCTGGTGAAGACAGATGGAAAAAAGTTGTTTGGTACTTTAGCCTTTTTCAAACTAAAATTGGTTCTGTCTTCCTCACAAAAGTCATTTTTTTTCAGTGACCTTATCCCATTTAACTGCCAGTAGTGGGACTGCAGAGTAACGTGTTGTAATCATTCAGAGATGAGTACGAGAGAGGGATTTGCTTTGCTCACTGTCTGAGTTCCGGCGGATCAGTCTCGTATAATATGAATCTTTGCACACCACAAGAGCCTGTGTAGGGTCCTTTCAAGGATACAACTCCCCAACTGTGTACGAATATGACATTCATCAAGAATGTTGTAAAGTCCAAGGGAGGATGAATTCTCTACGCAACTTTGGTATGCTTCTATCTCCTCTTATTTGCATGGATATTCTGGGTAGTAAATCCCTTATCTCCAGCTATGTGAACAGTTTACCAAACATCTGTCAGTAGCACCCATGCCCATCTTGCTAATCTGGAATGCCAGCATGCCTCCAAACCCTAAAAAATGCTTAATGATCTGTATCTTGGTGCTAAAAATGCAATGCAAGTTAACTCAAATATTGTAAAGTGTCTGCACTTCGTCTGTGTAAACTATATTTGAAAGGCATCTTTTGACATAGGAAGAAACCCATTTCCAGAAGGAAAACATTAGCAATGGGTGCAGTTGTGAAGGGTGGGAGGCAGGGTTGTGACTGAATTGGGCCTTGGAGGTCAGATGGTTATCGGAACCAGCTGAGCTTGAAAAACCAAGCGAGAGAACTCGAACAAATAGGTCTGTGGCATTTAGGCACTATATTAAATAGGATTTGTGGTGCTTGCTGCTTCAAGCTGTGCCAAGAATAGCATGACTAGCCTTTCTTGTTGAAAACTGGCACATCTGGTCCCAGTCCCTGTTGGAACCAGTAGGGCATGAAAAATATGCTCTATTACTAGTATTTGTTTTGAAACCTTTACTGGAGGATTCAACCCAGGCTGGACATTCACAGTGTTAATGTGATCTCTCCTTTCTCCTGCTCCATACTCAGCATCAGACCAGCTCACATGCCAGAAGGCACTGATCATTGGCCAAAAAATGGGCTCTGCTCCTGTAGAGTCCTGTACTCTATTCCTCCAGAGTCCCTGGGTCACCAGGCTCTCTCCAGCACCAGGAAGAGTTAATTTAGCCAACCTAGAGAAGGAGAAATGGGGGAAAAGTGAATTTATTTGGTGGAGCAGGCTGATGACAGCAATGACAGGGAAGCTTGAGTCTGTACTGGCCCTTTTTGGTTCCTTATTCCTGGCTAGCTCCTCTGTTACTGGCTCATACTGCCCACCACACTGGGAGGGAAGGCAGAAACAAGAGAAGTGGGTGGGTTTCATTCAAAATTTCAAAGATGTTGCTGCTGTGTTTGCAGATGGTGGCAGCAAATGACAGAAATGAGCTCATTTTCCTTCTGAACATTTCTTTCATCCCTAACAAAAAAATCTTAAAGACCTCCTACAAGAAATGTGGAGTTTTTTCCCTCTCCACTTTTTTCCTAGTGGAAGAAGCAGTGCAAAAGAGAGCAGATTCTTGCAGTAATTCCTGGAGTACATTTTCCAGATATTTCAGTGATGACCCATTTCACACAACTCCCTTTTAGGTTCAGAACTGAGATAATCTGTGTGCATCTTAGCCCAGCTCATCCCCCTCCAATAGAACTGCCTTTGACATTGACTATTCTTCATTCTCCAAGTCCCTGTCATCAATTCTTTTTTCTTTTCTTTTCTTTTTTTTTTTTTTAATCTTGTCTGTATCTTCTGTTGTATTTGAAACACCCAATAGTTCCTTTTGCTACAGGCTGATGCATGGCAGGACAAGGAGTGATGACTTTTCTTGTCACCGGCTGCAGCTATTCTCCTCTTGGTAGCTGTTTCTGAGCTGGAGTTTGCCAGTGGCTCCTGTCCCTTTCTTCCATGGGGACAGAGTTTGAATGCAAGTTGTTTGGTTTCCTCAGCCCAGAGCCAGCTGGCTGACCCAGAGAACATCCAGACAGTGAGCCAAAATGTGACAGCACGACCAATGTTGTGCTGTGTTGGACCCAAGTGTGGTTCCAGCCTGGAGCTAACGTAAGAACATAGACTGAGTTTGTAGCGTGAAGTGAACCATTCATGGTCTTGGAAAACTTTCTGATTTTTCAGTCCAGTCCTGTTCAGCAAGACATCTTTGGAGCTTGGAGAATGGACTTTTGGACCTGCTTCCTTGTGTCTCTGCATGACATTTATTTCCCCTAGCTCTTCCCAAACAATGAAAGGGCAAAGGGAAATGTAGCCATCGGACACATTCCTGCCTTGATGGTCTCTTTGATCTCAGTTTGCTTTTCGATTCTGCGTGCCTGCATTAAACAGTTGTACTGCCAGTAAGAATGAAGCACCACCTTCTCTTTGTTTCAGAGGATACAACAACGGGTGCTTTTTCCCAGAAGTAGCTCTCCTTGCATGATTCATGCTCTTCAGCAACACCTCTTCCTCCTGCATTCTCAGTTTTCCATTGCATGTTTCTGGTGGGATGATTTGTGCTGATCTTAGCAGGCTTTACGGGTCCCCTGGTTACAGCCTAATAAGTGGGGTGAAGTTATTAAAGGAAAAAACAAAACCGAAACAAGCCCATCATGACATTTCTTAAAACCATATGAATTGCCCATTCAGCTGTTCACACACTGCAAACTAGAACCCAGACCCTTTCTCAAGCTGAAATCCTTCTCGTAGCCTGGATCCCGTTGAGGATTTAGGACTGGATTCTCATTTATACTGAGGTCTCTTGAGCCAGCGAGCACAGGATGTAAATTATTTTTACTCTCACTTTCACATGAGAATTAGGCCTTTAGAGTCAACTTGAGTTACCTTGTGCTGGCTGCATCGGTCACAAATGACCACCTGTTGTTTCTTGGTTAAGCTTAACTGTATTTAGTTTTTTGGCAGGATTAAATCCTTTGCTGTGTGTTTTCATAGCCCTGGCCACTAGATGCTACTGCAACACAAATACAGTGATGGCTAAATGGAGACAGCCAGACCGTGGCCCTGGGATCTCAGCTTGGAAAGGCCTTTCTGTCCCTCTTACCAGCGTGACACCCATGCCCGGGCTGCTGTGGAGCTGGCATGGTGAATCTCGGGGGAAGGGACATGCCCAGGGCTGATGCAGAAGTAGAGGACACTGTGGGGAGATTAAATCAACCTCTTCCAGCAACTGAGCTCCATCCCGTAAGAGAAGGGTGTGGAGGATGGACTCCATGGTGTGCATGCACCTCAGGGTGAAACATGGGAGAGAACTCACAGGGCAGTAATGCTTTTGGTCACCAACTGTCAGTGGAAGACTTGTTACTGAAGGCAAGATGTGAAACACTGCTGCACTCCTCTCAGATGGTTTGTTTGTAGATCTAGATTGTAAGGTTTAGGTCTAAAAAGAATGCTTGGATCATATAAGCTGACATCCTCAGTCTGGTAGCTACTGGATTTCACTGGTTAACCTGGTGTGGAAACCAGTCGATGGTGTGTTAGTGAAAGGATCACCTCTAGAAAATCATTTTCTCGACCTCAAGACATCAGGGGATGTGTCACCAACTTTTCTTGGTTATTCAAGCTCCATGTCTAACCCAGCTCGTGATTTCCCCGTTGTTTGAATTCGCCTGCTTGGAATATGGAAGAGGTTCTCCTAGAATGTGTACAACCAGGAATCAAACAGGGAACAGAAAAATGTGTGATAGATCTGCTCCATATTTTTCCTCTACAGTTTCTTTCTGGTTTATATTTTGGGCTTTTTTTTTTTTTTTTTTTTTTTTTTTTTTTTTTTTTTTTTTTTTTTTTTTTTTTTTTTTTTTTTTTTTTTTTTTTTTTTTTTTTTTTTTTTTTTTTGGAAGAAAAGGAATTCTTAGTAAAATGGATTTTTTAATTAAGGCAACAAAACAAAACTTGTTCTTATTGAAAACCTCAAAACTGAAAAATCTGTTTTTAGGGAAATCCTGTTTCTTAGGCTGGCTTCATTTGATATCTTATATCCTCAGCATGATGCTGTCTTTCATAAGACTTAATTTGTGTAATAGAAGCCAACAATAAAGGCAGCAAATGTTCCCCTTGCCCTGTTGCTAGCTTTAGTTTATCTGGGCTGGCTTCAGCACCTCTAAGGAGGCAGCAGAGGGACAGTTTGTACAGCTCTGCCTTAGAACAAATATATGAAAGGGAGTCAAAGACTCCTCATTCTCACGGGTTCTTATTTGTCCGTCTGGGCAGCTCGTTTGCTGCAACACAGCGTAAGGACCCACAGGTCTCACCAGTTCCTACCCCTGCTCAGTCCCCGGTGCTTCTCCAGTTCACACCATCGCAGGCTGGGGCTCTGTACACTGAAATCTTTGTGTGGTTTTTTTTGTGGTGAATGGGCCATCTGCCAACAAGGCCAGGGCAGTGCTGTGTATTTGGTAGTTCTGAATAATTCTGCTGCTGTCTTCTGTAAAAAAAGTGAGAGTGCTTAAATTTTTGATGGTGTCCTCTCATGCTCTGGTAACTTTACTTTAGCTTCTGACAGAAAAAAAACCCCACAATCTTTATCTACTGAGCTTGTAAATTTTGATTAGTCTTGACATGGTCTATTGTTTTATGCTGTTTAATTACTCCCCTGCCTTGTATCTGGTTGGAGCAGGAACTCAGACTTATTCAGTTTATCATGCATGTGGTGCAACTTAAGGAAAAGCATTTCACTAGAGAGCTTCACCACTGTTCACTTGTGTTTGGCCCTTGTCTTACTGCTAAACTTTTCTTCTGTGTTGAACACAGGATACAGCCAGGTATCTGTGAAAAAAAAAATAGCATTTATCATTATTTTCTACTGCCTTGACCGTGTCACATGGAGCACTTGTTTGCCACATCTTACACCCTCCTCTACCTTGATGTTTTCCAGGAAAGATGAAATTACCAGTTAGGTGATCCCAGCAGATTTGCACAATGCGATCTGTCCTGTGGTTACACCGGGGCTTGACCTGAAAGCTCAACCCAGAAGTAGCTCACACTTTTTCTGAAACCTGTGTGCTGGATGCAGATGGTGCTGGGCCGTGAGGGGAACTGTGCACAGCCAACACTTACCTGCTCTTCTGGTAAGGTTGCTACAACTTGATTTGATCCATTTGAAAGCAGAGTAGTACTTTATTTTGTTGTTCCCTTTATGCTGTGGTTCAAGGTCTTGCATAGTTTCCAGGTCACTGAATGACCATTGGTGCCAGCAGTCCCCCAAGGACAGAAACAGCCATCTTTGTATCCATTTATCTAAAGTTTCTGCTCTACAACACATGGTCAAATGGGAGTTCTCCAAGGAACAAACTTTCCATCCAACCAATAAATACCTGAGATGCTGACGTGTTTGCTTCTTTGTCAAAGGCTGAACCTCAAACCTCGTGACAACCCGAAAGCCTTTAAAACAGCTCTCCAGACCTGGCCTTTCCATGCTGGTGTGGAAGAACTGTTAAGGGACCTCGAAGAAACAGATCTTTTGAAGCTCTTTTAATGGAGGTTGAGGGAGAAGTTCGGCAATGCAAGATGAAGCAGTAATGTTACACAGTTGTAATGCTGTCTCTCACTGAAACCATGCTAAATGGTTTGTAACACTGAGAGAAGGAATGTGCACCATCAGCGCTAGTAAACTTGAGAGCAAGAGTGTGGCCAACACTAAGAAATTTCGATTTGCTTTTGGATTGACACTGATTTGCCTTCAAATTTTGCCTATTTTCCTTGTACTCAGACTGCACTCCTTTTTGAAACCACTACAGCAGATCGGTTCGTTCCTGCTGCACCAGGAAAACTCTGCTTGGACACTTTCCTGCCTGGAGAAAATCACAGAATCGTTGCAAGGGACTTCAGGATCATCTAGTTCTAACCCCCTGCCATGGGCAGGGACAAAATGCCCAATTTGTTGTCCAGTCTCCCCTCTGAATTAGCCACCCGGAGTGATTCTGTTGTAAATAAATAGCAGGTTAGAAGTTTGACAGAGTGCCACGGCTGCTTGAATGCTCCTTTGGAAAGAAGGAGTTTAGAAGAGCCATTAATCAGTACACTTTCAGGCTTGGACACTTGAAAAAGAGCAAGACTTAAAATACTTTGTCAGACAATTTGTTATATTGTAGGAGACTGGCTGGTGAGTATGTGTGTCACCATCTTCTCTGAGACAGGATACGTGTTGTGAATCTCATAGTGCCAAACCTTAGAAGATATTTTTCTTCAACTCAAGTGATGGATCTTCCTTTTAGAGTATGACTGCAGGGCTGAGCGTAGTGACAACACGACGTTTTTCAGAGTCACAAAGTGGTTACAATAGATCTGAAGTGTTGTGAACTGCAAATAGTTAGGAACAAATTTTATCTGCTGCTCAAAGTTTCATGTAGATTGCTACATCATTCCTGTAAACAATTGTCATTGTGGTTTCTGTGCAAACATTTGCTTGCTAGCTGAGCCTGGAGGTTACAAGTTCAGACTTTTCCCTGGAAAAATGGTCTTTATTGCTGATTGACAGTGGACCCATCAGGTCCTCCAAATGTTTTTTTCCTTTGTGAATGCTGGCCTTCAACAGCTCCTTCTTCAGATGATCATTCTTTCCATCTCCTTGTCTTTACTCTGTGTCAGAGCACCGTACTTTGCGTCTGCCGTGGTCATTTACTCCTTCAGACTCCTGCTGTAGGTCAAATTAGGTTGTTGGTAGCCTACACCAGACAGGCAGAGGTGCCTGAGATAGTTGCAGACATCTCCGTGAGAGGCACAACCATCATGGGCACTCCACAAGGACATGCCAAACCTGAGCACATTTATTCACTGAAATAGTAGGTAGTATTTGCATTTTTAATTTGTCTGGAAAATCCTTAATCCTCATTGTTTTAGATAGTGGAGGGCTGAATATATCCTGAACATGGATGAAGGACTGTGGTGCCAAGTAGCCTCTGCAGCAGTTGGTACGTGGGTTTGGCCTTTGATATTTCTTGGTACATGTAACATCCACATACAGGCACTGCTGGTGAGCTAGGGCTCACTTCGAGATAGGGCAGCCTTGGCTTTGGTCACAATGCTCTCTTTTGTTTTCCTTGGTTCTTTCTTTTCTATTCTGCATTGACACCTCAATTTTTGTCTGCTAGGCTGTTATATTTCTGGCACTGGATGCCTCTCCGGGCCAATACCTTTTCAGAGCCTCTAGAGAAGGACAGAGTAAAAGAGCCAAAGCTGGAGAAAGACTTGGAAGGCATATGCAGTAGAGCACACAGGTGGAGCAATGGGCAAGGACTGGTCCAAAGGAACAGGAGCCAGCTTTTGTCCTGAAGGCCAACCATCTGTCTGCACTCACTGCCTCTGCTGCTGACTGAATAATTCCAGTTTCAGGCTGGGAAGGCTGATGTTGGTTGATCTGAGTGAATTGTGCTGGCTGGTGGCTGCAGTCTGCTCCCCTCTGCCACCAAACTTCTGCCATGGTTGATGCCATGACAGGGGTTTCTCTTAACAGTCAACAAGCTGTGTAGGTTGCTCAGGAAACTGTTCAGATTGAATCCCTTTCCCTTCCTCAGATCCGTGAAATATGGAGATACATGGTGTTAAAAACCTCATGGACCGTGTCTCAGCGTGCTTAGGTGGTCCCTTCTCCCCCATGTTAGCCCGGTGGATTGTTCTGCAGGCGTCAGGATGTGATGGTTTGAGAGAGGGCCAGGTCTGTGCTATTTTAGCCAATGTTAAGAATGTGTCCATTTCATTTGCATTCTCTTTCCAACTTTTGAGCTTAATCCCACTGGTGCCAACTGTACAGAGCTCCAAAAAAGTACTTTCATCCTCTTCTTTTTCTGGTGGTCATCAAACCTGCTTCTGAACTAGGAACAGAAGGACCCTGATTGCTACAGCAAGCACCAAACTACCTGGCCTTCTTGCAGTGCCAGCAGTCAGGCATGTCCATTCCTTGCTTCATTGCCCAGTGCAGAAACATCCACTTGCCAGAAAGGGTTAAGGATGTTCAGCATTGAGCGTGAGGAGGTACACACTGGCAGTGTTAAAATTCCTACATCCTCCTGCTTCAGCGAGGAGGGCTCTGAGGTGACTTCATGGAAAACTCTCAAGTGTTTCTGTGGGATTTCGCGTGGGCTTCTCTGCATTGTAGGCACAGAGGGCCTGAAAGCTGCCTTGTAGCCAGATGGCTTGTGCCTTTTATGAGCCCTCAACAGATGAATGAATCTGGTACTGATGTAAGAGAAGGGATTATTTGTTCTACCCCCACGTTTCAGAGATTTGGATCAGGCACTGTGTAATTTTGACGATGTCTTGTTCTCCATCCAAAGCTGCTTTCCAGGCATTCTCTATAGCTCAACAGTACTCATCTGGGGGAAACAAAGAAACCTGAGTAAGACTTTTAGAGGGCATGACAGAGTGATGAAAAACTACAATGTGACAACGTAGTATCAGCCCGATTTGAAATTATTCAAAGCTCCTTCTCTTCTTAGGAACTCACAGAGAGTTTGAGCAGCCACCACCACTACAGGACAGTTTCTAAACACTAGCTCTGCACCTGGCAGGTCCCTGGGTGCTGATAGCCACATTTATGGCTATGTCTCTGAACCCCAAAGCAGTGAACTGTCCATGTGAAGTGGCAAGAGTAGGAAGCCCATCTATTTTGTCCTGTGTGAGTTTTACCCAGAGCTCCTTGAAATCCATTGGCATGAGGGCTACGTATCAGGGCCATAGTGCAAAATGCAGTTTATAACAGCATCAAAAAATAGTATTTTGAAACTTTTCTGTTAATTTAAGGCCAAAATCAGTAATCTTCTCGACCATTTGCATTGTACAAGCCTGTGCACTGAGAAAAGAGAACAAGTTAGAAGACTTTGTCTTTGTGTAGGAGCAGAAAGAAACCTGAATGCATTTCAGGACCTGAATGTTCTTATCCTGCAGCCAGCAAAATAGGCAGGAAACATCTTCCCTTGTGTGTTTCATTATTACAAGAGAGTTTCTCAATCACAGTGACTTTAACTTCCAAGTTGCAAATATTCCAGTTTTTACTCAATGTGAGTTTAAAACTCAACTGCGCAGCCTCCTCAATGGGAAATGTGAACATCTCTGCTTGTCCTTTTCAGCTGCAACACCATATAAATGATACTAATATTGTAAAATTGCTCTCCCCTCTCCCTCCTGCCCTCACTCCTCCACCCGCACCTTGTCACGGGCAAAGTTTGCTCTGCACACATGACCACAGCTGGATTGAACTCCAGTAGCAGGCAGTGGGATAAGAAGGCAAAGCCTCCAGAATCCAAGATGTTTGGGCATTGTGCAGCCAGCTGAAATGAGCAGTTAGCTTCGATTTGTGTCCAAAAGCTCAGGGTGCAGTGGGAGTAGGGTGAATAACCCTTTATTTGTTGACAGAAGTACTGAGTCTTCATATTCTCTTTGGTAGGGAAGGCAGTGACTGCAGCAGCGTTTCTTCTACTTGTGATAAGAAGTGAAAGTACAAATGTGATGGGGAAACAAATTAATTGTGAGGGTTCTAATTAAAATCAGTGGGAGAGGTATTGCCTTACAGTGCAAAGAAGCAGATGAATCTGACCTTTCTGTGAACTCCTCAACCCTACTAGGAGCATAAATTTAAAGTCTCCTAGCGGAAAAGTGTTCTGGCACTGAACTGGTGTCTACAATCAGGATTTTGTCTGCAGGTATCAATGCACAAAATCTCTGCCTCGTGGAGCTCTGAGTCCCCCGAGGCTTCTTATGTTTTGCCTTCGTTTGCTATAGTCCATGTCAGAGAGTTTCAGTGGCCTGGCCCAGCTCTGGCTGCTCCCCTCTCCTCCCAGCCTGGAGCGTTTCCTTGATACGCAGGGAAGAGCTCTCGCAAGAAGGTGGTCGGAGAGGCCGCAGTAACTGGAGCAGAACGGAAAGCTGTGTGCTGCAGAAACGCTTGCTGAAGATATATAACTTTTGTCTGCTACCAATTGTCACACACAGTTAAGGCAAGAAATTTATGTCTGCATAGCTCACACTTACATTGCTAGATTTCCATCTCTGACTCCTACCTGGAATGTCGCACCGATTCCTCCTGATTTTTAACTCAGATCAAAACGAGCATTATGAAACAGATACACTCCCTTTCTTTAAGGAAGGGGTCTTTTTTTTTGGCTCCCTCTTCATTAAACAAATGCTTTTGCTGAGTGACAGCTGTTTCTGCTCAGAAACGGGACACAAAGTTTGGCTTTGTTTTAATCCTGGGATGTTTATCGCAGGACTTTGAAGCGTACACCCTTCATTTTCCCCTTCTCTATCTCTCCAAAGCTTTGGGGTTGAGAAGGAGCAGGAAGAGGAAGGGTTTTCAAAGGGATATTTCACTGTTAAAAGTTCAGCACTGCTTTCATATGAGATTTTCCTGGTTGGCAGCTTTATGGCTAAAACCTCTGTTTTAAAACTGGTGCACGCTGGTGATATCATGAACATGCCACATGGTGTCTGATGGCCTTCAGCAGCAGCAGATTTATAGCATTTTCCCCCACAAAAGTCCTCTCCCTTGCCAAAAGACGTCCAGCTGGAGTTATGAAATCACTAACCAGAGACCCTGCTCAAGGGAGGACGCTTGGTCTTTTCAGTTCCCTTGCTCTGTCACACGCAGCGTCCATCGTAACCTTGCACGTGGGAAATCACACAGCATCCTTGTGGTACCCTCGGAAAGGTTCTGTTATTCCTACAGAGAGCTGGGATGTGGTACTACACGTGGTCCTTGTGTGCTGCTTCACAATTCATGGGAAGTTCCTCTTACTCCATTGTCAAGTTTTATTAAAGTCCACGCAGAAGATGCAGTTAAAAGCCTGTGGGCCAAAACCTCCCACCCAAACTGTGACATATTGTACCCCCTGAACTGCTAGTGCCTCCAAATAGACATAATCCCTTCTTGAGTGCTTGGGAAGCAGTTAGTAGAGCTTGGATGTCACCATGAACAAATCTTACTTAATAATCCTTTCAGCTGAAAATGTGTTCTGCATCTACTGTGACTATCTGACCACTAATGGCTTTCATGTTGCTCACTGTGAAGTTCATAGGCAATTAGGGAAATGGAGACAGAGCTGATAGCTAATTGCTGCAAAAATCATCTTCCAAATGGTTGAAAACCAAAATTCCTCAGCTGAAATCCACAAATGTCTTCATGCAAACTAAAGAGATTCCCCAGTGGCGCCTGTGTGGTGAGGATTTCAAGACACTAGAGCAGTTCGGGGGGATTTGGAAGGAGCTGTGCTGGGACATGCGGAGGCAGCATGGCTTTCCCATCACTCCAGAGACCCACAGCTACATCTCCAAAGGCACCACTGGCTCTCCGAAGGCACCACTGGCTCTCCCGGCCAAGGGGCATTCGCAGAGTTTGTTGGGGGGCTGTGCTCAGCCCTGTTGCCTTTGGGGAATGACTGCTGGAGTGTAAGGGCCACATTAATTTCCACAGGTCTAGAGAACAGCTCCAGCTCCCTTTGCCATTTGAGAAGTCCGTTCCGTGTACCAAGTTTCTAGCCTAGACTCCGACAGAAGCGGTCTCTCAGTATCACTTCTACGAGTAAGAAGCCCTCCTAGGAGGCTCCCCTGCTTATACCACACTGGTGACATGTGACACTACGGGGCAATGAGTTGGTCACTGGGGCAGTGTGTTACAAACCCTCAGCTGAGACAACCAAGTACAGAGTCTGGGCAGGACAAGTGGAAAAGCTTGGTCCAACTCTCTGGCAAAAAGCATCAGCTTGTCTTCAGTGAACAAGGAGGTTCTCAGTTTATAGATTGAGTTTCTTATTCAAAATATCATATGCAAAAGTCGAGTCATCCTCATAAGCAAAAGGGACTTGTCTTTGAATCAACACACAGAGAAGCAAATCAGAAGTGACAGCTGGTACCAGTGTAATTGAATTGGGTTGTATCAGATCTGTGAGGTCAGAGAGGGGTCCAATGTGTCTAGCTGCTCACTTGCTTTAGTTTTTGGGAGAGCAGTTCTGTTTGGAAGGCTGGTACTTGAAAGGCATTTCTGAAAAGATATATATTGATCTTCTCAGAGATATACAGATATGTATTGAATCTGTAGCTGACACCCTGGCTTTGAGTCAAGGGAGTGAAAGGAAAAATAGCCAAGAAAATGAAAAAAGAACAGTGAAGAAATAAACATCTCTGTGAACACAGGATAAGAAACCCAGAGAAATCACTGTGTGTTTTCTAATCTGGAAAAAAAAATTCGGATTGAGAGAGTCAGCATTTTTAGTTCTGACTTTACCAACACGTTGAACTAATGGAATGAGAGGACCATCCTAGTTGGCTTCATTTCTGCCCAAGCGCATCACACCTGGCTCTGCGCTGGTTGCGCTGACCTCTGTCAGCCACGTCAAGTGAGAATTTAAGAGACCAGATCTGAGAAGAAGGAAAAATAAGAAATAAAAATAATGAAAAAAGAGAGAACATTTGCGTTTGGGCTTTGATTGCAGCAGCCTGGCGCGGAGCTGAGACGGGACGGGCTCCTTCACCGAGGCCCCTCCAGCAGGAGGACACAGAGGAGGCTGTGTTAGTTTCCATGCCGCTTAACATTTGTATTTATTTATGCACCACATTTAATTCTTTATTTATTCTGCATGTGAGCGTGGGTTTAATGCTTGGCTCCGGGCAGTCCTGTGTTTATGCACAGGGCTGCAAATGTTCAGACTGACAATAGGTTTTAACCCCAAGTGGAAAGGCCACCTCTAAGTCTGCTGCCTCTCTACCCGTTTGGACACTGAGGAGCTGCTGGTGGCTTGGCTGATGGGATATTTACTCCCAGAAACAATATTGAGGTCACTAAATCCATACCCAGGGGCCTGGACCATTGTCTGGTCCGTTGTGGCTCCTGGAGCATGAGGTGCAGAGACAGAGGTGCTGTGGGAGTAGCACTGTGCTGCTGTTTGCCACCAGAAGGGAGCTGGTCATGTGGGATGGAGTTAATGGGACATTTGCACATCACTGTCTTCCTTGGCCTCTGTTTAATGCTCTTACTATTCTCAGCGACAAAACAGCCCCTGAGGGGCAGATGCCACCAAGTGTAGCAAGGGAATACCCCTGTGGATGCCCTGGCTTCTGCTCTGCACTGGACAAAAAAGGCAGGAAACCAAAATACCCTGTCCCAGAGCCATGTCCGTGCCCCTGGCCCCATTCGCACGCCACATGGAGCGCAAAAGCAACAGGGAGCCGGCGTGTTACCATTGTCCATTGTTAGCAGCTTCAGATCTGGAGCCGTGGATGGGGAGCCAACTTCCCACTCCAGCTTGCAGAAGCCATCCAGTTCCTTCTTTGTTCACCGGCAAATGGTGGGATAACAAAGGGCGCTGCTGAAATCCAGCAGTGTTGCAAGATCTCTGCGTAATAGCTGCAGCTGAAAAGGAGGAAAACAGGGGTTTATGAAGAAAAATTGCAGATCTTCAAGTTGTTTCTGTTTCCCAGGGTGGTATTGCAGCTGAAGGTGGGCCCTGCAGGGGCTCACACGGCTGCCCTGCGTATTGCAGAAGTCGGAGAAACAGCGTGAAGATGTCAAAGGAAAAGGAAAATAAAACAACCTCACCAGGCAGACAGCCTGTCAGTGCATTTGGTGGTGAAAGGAAGGTGGGGCAGGGTTGAAAGAGGAACAGCTATCCGTTAAAGATAGTTGTAAAACTTCCATTTTCTAACAAACAGAGCTTTGCTTTTGTTTTGAAATTCTTTTCTGTGAAAGAAAAGATCTAATGATTGAAAATGATACTTTTGGACTGAATCTTATGGTTTGGGGAAAATCACTTTTTCAATAACAAAGTTTTTCACATAAAATATACCAAAAGGCTGGAGGTGTTTATGTGCAGAGCTGTAACTTCTTGGATTAGATATCTCCTCATGCTTTCACCTGCTCTGGGGACAGAGTTTCCTTACAAACATGAATGGCTGTCCCATTTTGCTGTGACAGCCACCCATCTTTCACACTAAGGCAATGGTCAGAGGTAGACAACAGCTGAATTATGCTACTTCTGCTCATATGGTACCACATCTTTCAGTGCTATGAGCCAGGAACTCCAGATGTCTCTCGGAGCAGCACTTTCTGGAGGACACACCTTGCACATGGCTCTCCCCATCCCCTCTCTGCAGAGAGTGGGAGCCACAACCAAATGTGAGACCTCAAATGTCACGTTGTCATCTGCTGAATGGATCGACGGGACATAAACACTGCCTGTGAGGATGAAGATACTCACCAAGCTGTGCAGAAAAGTCACGTTGCTTTCATTTCACTGCACGCCTGTCCCTCCTCATCCATTCGATCCAGATGCTACTCTTCTTGCTGCTGTGAGAGGTTAATATTTCTGCCATGAATCGATACTGTTGGATGTGGAGCTCATTTCTTGGCAAATCAGTGCAAGGGAAGCAAACAGCGCCTGTTTGTTTTGACTTTCTTCCCTCATTAAGTCTGGTTTATTTTAGTAGATGGTCTTTTGATTTCATTAATTAAATTAAGGCTGGAGAGGGAATGAGAGTGAATACAACGGACTTACGATGGATATACACAAGGGGAGAGGAGTACCCTTTGGATTCCCGTTGCCGCTACGGAAGTTGTAAGAGGCAAAGCAGATCTTCATCTCTTGGCTCTGTAGCTGAAGGGAGGAGAGGCTGGTAATTCTATCTCTCCGTGCTGCTTTGATAGAACTCAGGGTTGAGATTCAAGCTCTTTGACAAAGCCGGGTTAATTAATGATAAATAAAACATGGTGAAGATAAGACACAGCAAAATAAAGCAAACTGAAGCAAAAATATATATTACAAAACAATTATTGCAAAAGCATCCAGTATGTTCTAGTGTCTCTTTTTTTTTCTTTCTCTTTTGTTAACAAAACATTTGGGAATAGGGTTTTATTTATGTTTCAGCAAATATTAATAAGCAATTGGACTGTCAGCTTGTGGACTCTTTTCATGTTGGTTACAGTGATTTTTCTTGGTGCTTTCACCCAAAGTGCTAGACTGCACTGTTGTGTTCTTGAGATGATTCACCCAGCTCATACCCCACTTGCTATGCTGAAATGAGAAACAAGTAGCTCTGACCTTTGCAGATGGAACAGTAAATACATTCAAAATTACAGCTTGAGAAGGACAAATTGTATTTCAAAATCAAGTTTGGAACATCAAAACCATGGGTGGTGGCCCATTGGAAGGAATGTAAAAGACAATGGAATATTTCAGAATTCTGAAGAATGAATCAACTTGGAGGTGTGAAAATATACAGCTATTATATATACCCTGGCTTCTCTTCCTGTGCTTTCGTTTGGGCTGAAAAATGTACCTCATTCAACCTAAATCTGCCCATTTTGGGGCCAACCAAAGGCTTTCAGTTGACTCGGAATGGTTGGTGGGCTGCTGGCGACGGGCCCGAGAGGTGGCAGGTGTGCACTGGCAAAACCCAAGTAGTCTTTCCAGTTTGGTCTGACTTGAACCAGCTCTTTTCTTATGGTTCTTTCTTGTGTTGCTGATGACAAGAAAAACTGCTGATTCACCCTGGGCCGAGGCCTGTGATATGAAGCTGTGGTTAAGCCACTCACAGTAATTGGATTATGAAAGAATTGGGCTGGTGGCTGCCAGGCTGCTGCGTTTCTGTGCCTGAGCCTTCGCGCAGGCAGCCCAGCGAGGGTGCAGCACCCACAGATCAGCGATTGCTCCAGGTAGCATCAGGGGAAGACCAAACCCATAGCTCCTGACATTTACACTGGAACCATTCCATTTGCACCCCATATTCTCTGTTTTGTATAATCTGTAGGAAAGTTTTACTTGTGCTCCAGAAAGGAAATTGTTTCCTGCCCTCCGCAAATTTCCTGCAAAATACCAATTCTGCTTTTTGCTGGCTCTCCTCACGTGCTGTTCTGAACAGGGCTGGTCTTCAGCACGCATGTGGGCTCTCCTAAACCTGAGAGGAAACATTCATTGAGTGCTTCCATGCACCATTGTGCTGGTTTCCCTGGGACAGAATCCCAGGCCAGCCCTGGTCTGCAGGTTGTTAGCAGTTTGGAGTCAGTGAAGGCAGCTGCACAGAGTTGGCTACAGGTGTAGCCCAGACCTGAAATGTCATCCCCAGTATAAAAGGAGAAGTTTGGTGAGGAGGAAGGGTCTCCTGTTTAGGCTTCAGCTTGGGTTTTTCTTGACCCTGCTCCTGAGGGCTGCCTTCCTGTTCATTGTGACTGTGTATGTTCTGCTGGGCTGAGTATGACTTTATTTGCTCTCTATTGGTATTACTTTGGCTGTTTCATTAAATCCATTTTAATTTCAACTGGTGACTCTCCTCTGCTTTTTTGCCAAGCCCCTTCTTGGCTGAGGAGGGGCCATCAGGTGATGGAGCAACTGCTGTAGTTTAGCCCTGGATGTGGGCTAAGTGTAGACAACTGTACATCTTGCTGCAGTCAGCTCACTGTGTGTTCTTATGGCAAGAAAGAGTTTTTATGACATCCACTGGTGTAGGAGCCAGCTGAATTCACAGATCCCTTATTTTCCCCCTACATGATGACATTGCTGGGCAAGCAGGCAGGCTTTTGGAGTATTTTTCCAATGCAAGGTTTCCTGCTGGGTGTCTTTAAAGGGCAGGTAAAATGCACTGATGACTGGGCAATGCACAGCACAATGTTTTGGTTGCTACCTCACTGTGATGATTTATGCTTTGCTGGGAAGCTCTTCAGAGCCTTTATGTAACTGAAGGTCTTAAACATGTGTCATAAATTGCTTGGAAATGAGAGGAAACTAAACTTTCCTTATAAAAAGACTTAGAGCTGTAATTTATTACTGTAAACAAGAATGAGATGATAAAAAAATTAATTAAAAAAGAAAATGTCAAGCTCTCTTTATTCAAAATTTGAAAGGACCTGAAGTCAATTGTTTCCTCCCGTGGAAGGTCTGGTTTCTATCAGCCAGGCAGAAAGGCTTTTGTTTCTAGCAGTCAAATCAACAGGCCAGTAAGAGTAGCTTTGAACTGCAATTTGTCTTTATGTATTTTGAAAATGTTCTTTCGATGTGTTTACATGTTGGCTGGGGTGCTTTTGTCAGAGTCAGCTCTTTTTGGGATGATTAATCAAACGATCAAGTCTCTGATTAATCAAAGTCCCTCCTGACAACACAGTCCTTTCTTTCAATCACCTGCTGAGTCTCTACTAAAACCCAAACAAGCAAATGATTTTTTTTTTAATAGGAAAGAATGAAAGAAAGAAATCTAAAAAAAGGTGGTGTGTCTTGCAGATTTGGCACTTTCTGAGGTACATACCTCAAGGAGAGAGAGATCTTGGACTACATTTGTGATGCAAACTGGAACCTTTGGCTACCAAATGCAGGATGTGGTGTATCCTGTTCAAAGAGGCACATATTTTGCATGTTTGTGTTGGCTCCTCTCAATCAAAGCATGCTGTGATTCAGCTACACTAAAAATTAACAATCTATGTTATAGCCATGTATTACATTACACCCTATTTTTTCAAAAAATCCGTTCCAGAAAGACATCTTCTAATGAGAAGGGAAGGTAGGTAACAAAAACCTTGCAAATGTTTTCATAACAATTATCTGATGGCAATCAAATCATCCCACTTTAAAAGATCAGCTGAACTATCTGTAAATATTTTCTCATCTCTGCAGTGTGGTACAAACTCCTAATAAAATGCATCTGTCTCCATTTCTGCAGTAAATTGGAGGTGGATTTTTATGGCTATGGCTTTTCAGTGTGACTGCAAAGAGAAAAGAAGAAAAAATTCAAACAGGAGATGCTGTCCTACAGCAGCTTGGGAATTATATGAAACGGGTTTTGTGATTTTTCATAGAGAAAAAATCTGCACTAGATGAGTTGAATGTAAATAGTGATGTCACAAATCAGGGACTGAAATCTCCTGTGACAGGCAACATCCTCTGAGTATACTGGCAGCCTTAAGGCTCTGATAACTGTCATCTTTGGGGCTTCCAGGCTTTTAGATTTTGCTAATAACCATTCTTCACATCTTTCCTTCAGAGGTATTTTATAAGCCAAAGAATGAGATGCTACAGAGGTGATAACTATAACAATTCACTCTTTACAGGTGGAAGGCAACTAAATAACTCAGCTGTGTCCAAGAGTGAAGGAGAAAGAAGTGCCTGGGTTCTGCCAGCATTGACCACAACCCTGGACTGCTCCTCTGACGAGGTAATCATGTTGTTTTCTTCAAACTAATCTCTCCTGCTTCTGCAAGTTGGCTTAGAGGGCTGGAAACACCTCTGGGTTAACTGACAGAGTAGAAACACAGCTAGTGCTGTGTACTGCATTTCAATATTGTTCGTAAATCTCCAGATGTCCTCCAGTTATTGCATATTCTCCATGTATGAATCCTTCTGTCAGGCCACTCTTTGGTTCCTCTGCCACACCTATTTCTAAATCACCAGTTTCTTTTGTTCCATGCTGATCAGCCAAATACCTTTGTTTTCCCTGTTCCACAGGGTGACTGTTAAAATCCACAGTTGCCTTTACTTGCTGAAGTGGCCCTGAGAACAGACCTTGCCCAACACATCTAATGACATCTTAGTATTTTGTTTTCAGGAGGCTTTTCCAAAGAAACCCCATTTTTTTCCCAGGCAGAATTCTTTATTTCAGATAATACAGTTTGCGAGCTTCATAAAAGACCAGAATAGTGTTTCTTTCTTTGTGGCCTTTAGAACAAAGTCAACCAATGTTCATTCTCCCAGTTGCAAAACTCTCCCTCAAACCCCAGAAAACATGTTTTTCTCCCTGCTTGTATTTATCTTGTTCTGTTTTCAATAACCTGTGCCTGGCACCTTGGGTATTATTTATCACCCAAGAGAGGATAGGGCATGAAAAAACCAACACAACAGCAAAAAATACAATTCTTGTGAGAAATTATATCCTCAGTAGTGAAATGGTGTAAAGGATTCTTAGCTCTTTCTGGTGAAAGAAACAATTGCATGTTGAGTCATGGATTACTGGAGACTACGATACTTAATGTCTAAAAGCAACAAATATCTTCTGAAGTTGATGATGGAAAAGACTTCTGATGGTTGACAGATTCATGAAATCAGTTAAACCAGTCTTTTCCATAGATGTTTCTGGCTCTGCACCTAAGCCTTGATGTTTAGTGGGTGATAAGATTTCAGCTACCTGCGCTGAACTCAGAGGAAAAAAAATATGGATGAAGAGATAGAGCTGTGTAAAGTAGTGCCACTGACAGTCTGCCACATGAAAAAATGAGCAGCACTTTCCCATTCTGTGCAGTTTCAATATTTAAACAAATGGTGAAAATTCATCTTATTCTTGGCACAGATCTTATCCATTTTATTACTGAGTATCTCCAAATATACTGAGATGCCAAGTAATTTCCATTTTTTTTATCAAATTTTAACTTTGGAGTATGACTTTGGGATATTATGTTCAGAAGTGCATGGAGCTTTTGAAGCAGAATTTCCCTGGATTTAATATATCCCTTTCAGAGCTTTGCCTTTAGATGGAAATTCATTCTGAGCCAGTAATATTATATGTTATTTCTAAAACTCTTTAAGTTTATAAAGCACATAATGAAATTTAAGTCTTCAGCCCAGGTGGAATCATGAATTAGCATTGAAGTCTCTGAGCTGCAGGGTGGGTTGCCTTTTTTGTGCTTCTGTGTTGTCATTCTGGATAGACCATGGACTAGGGCATAAAACATCTACGAAGTCAGGATGGTCACGGAGGCAGTCAACCCCTTCCTGGGAAAGCAGTCCTTCCTTGGCAGGGTGAAGATGCTTGTGCTGGAAGTCTGTGGGAAATATGACCATGACCTGGAGATATTTTCTCAGAAGCCTCATGGTTTGTGTCTATCTTTAAATGAGTAAAAGGAGCTCTTTCTGATGTGGTTATTATCTGGACCATAGCAATTGTGCAACACTAATCACAACAATAAGTGAAAGACAAAATACTGAAGCATGTTAGGGGGTTTTGTGAACCATTAGCATCACCATTCTTTTCTTAGGAAATTTACCATCTCAGATCCTCAGGCCAGTTCCTTACTCATCCAAATTTAACTGATTCTGAAGTACCAAACAGTTCAAATTAAACTTAGCATGCTAGAACTGCACTGCTGCTGTTCTTTTCCTGGGTGCAGGATAACACATGGATTCCTGTAGTTTCATTTGCAACATATTTATTCTGTAGGATATTTTTCTTGCCAGCTCTGAGTTTGATAAGGCTGCTGGTCACAAGAACCCAAATTGAACTAACTCCATTGGGTGATAGGGAGAAAATAAGTCACAGTGGGAAGAATTAATCTGTTAATACTTGCTTGTTGAACCCGTATTATACAAAAAACCCAGTGATGAACATCTGAACATCCAGGAATTGGAGCAGATGCACAGGCACAGTTTTGGCCACCGTGTGCCTATCCACACTGACCTTTCCTGCTCTTAAAGCAGATGAGGGAGCTGCTGGAGTGCAGGCATTGCTGACTGGGCAGCCTTCAGTAGCTCCATCACACCTCAAAGTGTGTTTGCTCAGTGCTGCTCCTCTATTTCAGGTGGGTCTTGCTTGCCAGAAGGGAAACTGTTTATGTAGCATGTTATGGAGGTGACACGCTCTTTGCCCCTGTTAGGAAAAGTTTGCTTTTCCCCCCTGAATCTAAACCAAAAGTCACACTGGTTGAAGGAGCACAAAAGCTCTTTTTATATGGGAAAATACATAGCAGGAGTCAATCACCCTGGGCAGTTGCAGGTAAAATTGGCATCCAAATTGGCACAGCAGGGAAGCAAAGGGGAATTTCAGCTACACTGTGTCTAATGGACACCGTGTGCCACAAGGCATCTCAGCTGCTGAGCCCAGGAGCACATGTGGATCAAGGGGATGAATTTCAGGGAAGCAGGGGATCAGGTGTGACTGCTCAGGAGCAGAAGGCTGTTCAATAGTCAATGCCTTATGACTTACAGCAATCCAACAGTCAGACATGCGGCCTTAGTGCTTATTGGTACATGCAGAGTGGATTTCATCCTTATTAGCTGCTGTTCCTTCCAGGAATTGACTTGTCCTGGAAGCTCTGCCAAGCGGTTTATATAGGAGCCCATCACTGATGTGCAGCTTGCATGGCCTGCTAAGCTGTAGCTGAGTCTGCTTTGCTTTATAGTTAGTTTTCACACTGGAGAGAATGAGCACCAGGATTTTGTGAGCCTATAGCAAAAAAATTAAAACAATGGAGCTGTTCAGAGCTGTTTCCTTTGGAGATGGTCAGTGCTGATTAGATCTGGCTGCACAGCAGGTACCCACCTAGCAGAGTGCTTAGCGAGAGCTGCCTCGTAGCGCCAGGGCCTACATGCAATGGGAAGGGATTTTTAATTCCATCTGTCACACACAACTTTTTGCAGGGCTTCCAAAAATCACATAACCCTGTGCCCAGTCCCAGCTCTGAGTGTGAAGTCCTTTTGTTTATTGTCTTTGGGCCTGGTGTGCCTGCAGCTGTGCTGGTGGCAGCATCAACCCCTCCGACAGACCCCCTTGGTGGGGCGAGCGGTGACTGGGATCTTCCCACGTCCAGCCTTTCTTTCTTGGAGTGACAGTGGCAGAAGGTCATGGATGTCTCTTCCCTTTGCCTGACGTGTCCTCTGCCTGGTGATCTCTACCCACTGTTGAATGGCCCCCTCAGTCTAGGGCTGGTTGGTGTTTTTTCCTGTGCTGCAATCACCAGAGGGCCCACTTGCCCTTCATGCCTGGACTGTCTGCTGTGGTGACGTGTCTCATGGTCAGTCCCACCACACCAGTTAGGAGAGCTTTCTTTGAATGTCTTGAACTGGTACAATCTTTTTGGCTTGCTGCAAGTCTGCTGCTCCTCAGGCAGCTGTATCTGCATTGCAACAGTGTGAGTGCTTTTGGATGGCAGGAGGGGCTCGAGGGAGGTAGAAAGGTGTGATGACACCTCTGGGCCTCCAGTCAACCTCTTACTAAAGGAACTGGACAAATTAAACATTCATTGCATGAAATAATAACATAAATCCATTTGGGGTCATACCCTTCCTTAAAAGAAAATCTGAAGTCCATACTTGCTGTTGAGCTTTAAACTAAAAAAAGATAGATTTAGGGATTCTAGGGAGGACTTTTTTTACTCTGAGGGTGGTGAGACCCTGGCCCAGGTTGCCTAGAGAGGTGGCTGATGCCTCATCCCAGGAACCATTCCAGGTGAGGTTGGACAGAGATCTGAGCACCCTGCTCTGGTTGCAGATGTCCCTGCTCTGTGCAGGGGTTTGGACTGGATGACCTTTAAAGGTCCCTTCCAGCCCAAACCACTCAATGATTTTATGATTCTGATTAAAGATGTGAAAACAGCCGAGGGGAACAGTTTTGCCTTCCTAATGATGTAGCAGGCTCACGTTTGCTAGCTCTCCAGCACACATACCCACAGCAAACCGCTGGCATGCGGCAGTGGCACGCATACAGTGGAATGTGTCTGGCACTGGGGGCTTTTTCAGCTCATGTTTTCCTAGCTGGCCATGCCAGGAGACATATTTGTGTTTATTGCAGGGGCTGGGAGTTGCCTACAGGTGCTAATTATTGACTGTTGCTTCTCCACAAGGGCAGCAGTGTGTGAGCCACTCTTCACCCCGCCTTGGAGTTACTATCCCATTGCCGGCCCTTCCCTGCAGCTGGAAATGAGCTGTTTGGGTTGGATTTGGTGGTGCAGATGGTGCCACCTGTGGCATGCTCTGCCAGCAAGAGCAGATCCCAAGCAGCTGCCACTGCCTCTTAGGAGGTCATTCATGGGAGCGGGAAGCCAAAATACATTTGCACAAGATTCCCTAGGCTGACAAATACTGTAAGATGGTTGCTCCAACACCCTACCTCAGGGCTAATGCAATTGCAGACCACTGAGGAGGCCTGCTCAGCCCTGAGTGTGGCCTGGTCTGTCAGGTTTGGGAGCATTTAACATCCTTCCAAAGAACAGGAGCTGTCTGATTTCCCATATTTCTTTGTGCCTGCACGCAGCTTGCTTTACATATAACAGTCTCTCCTGTCCCATGAGAGGGTCATCAGAGCGGCTGACCCCTCCCCAGGTGAACATTTGTTTTCTGGGGGCATTTCTCTGGCAGCACCACGTGTGCCAGCCTCAGGGATGGCAGGTTGAGATGACACAGCAGGTGGAGTCTGCAGAAGTGATGAAATCCAGAATGTAAACCAGGATTTTTGACATGATCATGATCAGATAAAATAAAACAACTTCTGGCTTTTTTCTGCCCTCTCTGTTCCCAAACAAGGAGCATTCATTATAGATTTCAAATTAAGATTTAGGCTGATACAGCAAAATTGCTGCGTCTCCCTGCACTGCCTTTGTTGAAAAGACAGCTGAACACAATTACTAAAGGAAAACTTTTGCCTTGATGGTATACTATTCATTTTTTAACTGTGGTCTTTCCTGATGTCCAATAAAATAATAGAATATAAATCCCAGCAGCCTAAAAGCTCAGGGTGTTATTTTCTGACAGGTGGCCTTGGAGAAGGCAGAGGGATTTCAGAAGATTCCCACAGTGTGGCTAAAATTGTCACATTTTAACTTTGTCAAATTTATGTGGAAAAGAAAGTCATGGAGTCTTTGCACCTGAAGCTATAAAGCGGCCCTTGCTCCCTTGAAGCACAGCCAAGACTTGTTTGAAATGTGGTCCACCTTGGGGACCTTCATTTGAACTGGCTCATAAAAGACAAGTTGAGGCAAATTCACCACACGTTGGGAGTAGATGTGGAAGGTTTGTGCTGAGATTTTTTCATACGTACGATGTGGTTGTTTCTACCATTTGGAGGGGCTGTGTTGGTACAACCCTGACCCCGGCCAGGAGATCCACAGCCGTATGCTTGTGTTAAAAAGGCAAAACCAGGCATTTTCCAGGGAAATCCTTCAATTTGCTGGATATTTTTTTCTAGGTTCCTAAAGGAACAGGAGTTGAGTTTAATAGGAAATTTAAATTTGGAGTCGTCTTTAAAAAATATTGAAGGGCTTTTTATTTTTAAACAAGAACATTCCCAAGAAATCTTAAAAAGAAATACGTATCTTTCTTCACTGTTTATTTTTGTGATTTTTAAAATTTTTAGATCAACACCAGTTATTTTCATTAGTGGCCTATGACCCAGTTTGGTGCTAACATGCAGAAAATTAAACCTACATTGAAGCACTTCACGAAATCAGGGATCAGAGCTCCCTACTGACATGTCCATGTGTACTCTGCCAGCCGGCCATAAGATTTTTTTGCATCTATTCATGTCCCTTTTTCTCCAGCGCAGAAAGGATGCCAAGATGCATTTCGCACCAGTCTACCACACACTGAGATTTCCCCTGCTCCCAGCCCCTTACAGAGAGCACTTTTGCTTTCATTTATTACTCCAATATAACTTTTTTTCCTCTTGTGTTTCACAACATTGAGCAACTTCCCCCTGGCTTCGATCGCCGGGGCCCGTTTGGCATCCCAGCGGAGGAATCCCAGGCATGCTCCACCGGTGCGCAGCCCCCTCGTGACCCGTGGGCAGGCTTTGGGCAGCCACCCTCACCTCTTCCCTTAATTTTTTTTTTTTGAGCAAAGCTGGGTAAAACCCAGTTCTTTGGTCTTGCAACAGCACTTTGTGATTGCAGGGTTGTTTTTGCCTCTCAATCTCGCTGTGAACTGATAGATCTCATTTGAAATGAATGAGTGGGAGAGAGAAAGGAGGAGAACAAATACCTTACAGTCCCCTGGTGAGGGAAACACTCAGCCTGCCAGCACTTCAGGCACAATTCCCAGCTCTAAAGGCTGTGCCTTTCACATCCCAGCTGGCCTCCCCACCCCAGGCCACAGGATGCTCTGGACTGGGGTGAGAACATACTCCCTTTCTGTGCATGACCCAAAATTCCTCTTTGCAAAAGAAGTGGGAGCAATCCCACCATGTTCCTCCAAACAGTTTCCATCTCAGTACACTGATACTTTTCCACCTCCAAAGCCATTTCATAAGAGCTTTCCAGGCCATTCCCCTCTGTGGCCTTTCAAAGCATGTCAGTCATTGTAGTTATTTCAGTAGCCGGTCCCATCGGAGTGGGTTCAACTCTGTTGATTCCAGTGGCACCTGATTCGTATGAATGAGTGTTTTCATGCGTACAGATACATGTAATGGTTTGGAAGACATTTATGTGCCTGATATAATTAAATCCAGTGGTCTTGTATTCCTGCAGATTTGGATAGTGGAGATATTATGAGAATACCAGCTCTTTCTTTATGGAAAAGTCGTACAGAATTTAATAAGAAAACAATAACCATTCTCAGGCTTTGGAGCTTTTGGAATAGAATTTAAAAGCGAATTACATCATAGCTATTCTATAGAATGTCTTTAAAAGTCTTTGCGAGTGGGGATCGTTCTCTATCAAACTTTAAAGATTACACAGTCATTTCCATAGATTATTTCATTTCTCTCCAATCCTACTGGTTGCACTCCTATTAATTTTTGTGGGGCTTTCCCATATGGCACATATTATTTTGGCCATAAAAATGCTCCCCGAGGCAAAACAGGCTATGAAAGGCGTACAGCCTCAGCTCAGCCCAATGAAATCCTGTTAGCTTCCATCAAGGCTGACTCAGGTTTGGAAAACTGTTTTGCTCCCCTGTTCCTTACACATACTTGAGAACTCCTTGCAGAAGGCCGTGCAGCAGTGGAAGGGTAGTTTCCTGCCCCGTGGAGGACACTGTCTTCAGCTCCATAGCTGAGGTGTTGGAGTTCCCACATGTGGTCTAGCAAGCTTGCTAGAGCCTGTCACACTTAGCGGGATACTGAAGAGATTAATGGTGTGATCAATCAAAGTGCTTTAAATTCTAGTAAGTTTTTTCTTCCAAGTTTCCCCTCCTTCGTACCTTCCCCCTGCTCCATCCCTCCCTGCGAGCCCAGCCAGCAGTGTTTATGATGTGTTAGGAGCCAGCACCCCTGCTCCCCTCCTCCCACCGCTGAGACTGGCTGCGAGGGGCGGCGTGATTGCCGCTTCGTCTCCTTGGGGCTTCACCTCTGTTGCTCTTGATGTGCTCTCCCATGTTCAGTGACCCTTGGTGGCAGCTCTCCGTCCGGCCCCAGTGCCCTGTGGAAGTACATGAGGTTAAATAGCACCACTCGACTGTTAGCCTTGGCCAGGAGCAGTCTGACCTATTTGCTTATCAGAAGCTGATCTCCAAAGAGCTGTAATCAGCAATGGCAGCCAAAGGGACTAAATCCTCCAGGCTCATATGGCTTCCCTGGCCTTTGGGGTACCAAGAGTGCACTTTCTTGCTTGCTGCTGGTGTACTCTAGTGGGTGGGTGCGTGGGTGGGTTGCCCTTCTATTTTCACCTTACCATTGACCTTATGGTTTATTTTGTTTAACCTAAGCCTACTGAATTCCAGCCCTTCTTGTACAGCCCTGTGCAACCTGCAATATAACCTTACACCTAATTAGGTAAGCACACCATAAGGCTTTTCTTACCTTCATTTTACAGTGATTTATTTTTCTTCCCATACCCTTATGAAAGTGGACACCACCAGTGGATGGTGGGGTCAGACTTCACCTTCTCTTGCATGAGCTTAAGTAAGCAAATGTCTTTGAAGGAACTTCAAAGCAGGAGATGGAGAGAGGAGCAGCTTTTTAGCTTTGTAACTAACAGTTTGGCACGTTGAGATCGAACCCCAGCACGGTGCTGAATGTGCAGGCCACTCGGATAGACCAGTGGGTAATATCAGCCCAGAAGAAAGTGTGGTTCGGGCTCAGACTGATGCAGTTGCACTTCTGCCAGTAGCTGGAGATCTAGTCTTTAATTTGTCATTTGGGATTTTAACATTATCCGATGAGGACAGCAGTGGGTCTCAACCTGATCACAGTGCACCCAGAGTGGCCAGGCCCTTGGTTTTGATGCAGTTGTACCCCTGTCTTCCAGAGAGCATCTGGTCCCCTGCACGCACCTTTTGAAGCTGGGTGAGAAATCACTTAACAGTGGGAACTTCTGCAGCAGCCCAAAGAATTTACGGCAAATCCTTCTCCGTTATTATTCTGCTGCATTTCTTCGATGTACAAAATTATTTTATACTGCATATTTTCCCATGCCCTTTCCCTGCTTACACTGTCTGCCTCGACTCGTTGCTAATGACGTTTGTTGACAAGCTCAGCGCATTTTGATAAGTCTTCTGCCAAAGTGTCTCTAATAAAAATAAGAAGAATGACAAGTGGAACAGTGCAATAAGGATTCCAACAGCAACAACTAAAGGTTAAAGCAGTATAAAATGGGGAAAACATAACAAAAACAGAACACAGTGAGCCCAGATTGCCTTTGTTAAGAGCATTTACTGCTTAATTTTGTTTTATAGCCCTGGCTCTCAAGCTGTCCGTGCAACTTAGGTTCCCATCTTTTGCAGTTGTATGAATCTGCCTTCGATTCCTGCCGGAGCAGGGGCACCTCTGTGTGTGTATTTTACACCTTCAGTCTTTGACCTCATCGGCTTTTTGGTCTTCTGGGAGCCAAAGTGAAGACTTGTCTCCTGTCTGTGGAAATGCCATTGCAGAAGGCTGGGTGTTCACAGATGCCAAAGGCCACAGATGCTGCAGGGGTGAGGTGGGGAGGATATAATGGAGAGCATGTAGCCAAGCATTCGGGATATTTCCTGGTTTGGCATGTCTAGCTCTGCACCAGCCAGGGTCCTCACGTGGACCTCCGCACAGCTGGGGGCAGTGGGTGTGAAGCTGCTCCCAGGGTGAAATTCCCAAGCATGGCACCAGCTGTTCCCATCACTCCATTGAAGCGGTGAGTGGGAACAACCCTCAGACCTTACTCCTTGATCCATGTACCCCTTTCCCTGCCTCTCCCCACCATCACAGCTTGGTTTTGGAAGACACCTGTGATTTCTGAGTTCTGTGACCCTCCCTCCTCCAAAGGAAAGAAGAAACTCTGTCCCGAGTGTGTGACTAGGCAAAGTCACATGGAGGCAACCATTTCATCTTCACCAAACTACAGTGTTGCAACTGTTAAATGATGACCTCAAAAGACAATGGAGCCATCAGGATGCTTGGCTGGTGTACATACCTTAGGACTCTGGTCAAGAGGGAGTAGATGAAAATCTGAATCAGCAATGGATGCCCCAACGGATGATTTCAGTGCACCCAGCAAATGCACCTCCTCGTGGTAGGGCTTAGTGCTGTCAGTTGGGATCGAGTGCAGGGGAAATCAGTGACAGAACCATTCAGAACACACAGACCAGCCCGTTTGAAATTCGGGAGCTTGCTGCAGAATTTAGTAAATCATTTCAGCTGTTTTACAGAATGCCTTGACAACCTTTTCAAAGATGCAGGAAGGCCAAAGTATCTAAATAGCTTTAAAGTCCTTGGCCCAAGATCCGGTCTGAGCACAGCTGTGTCTAACCCCACCGTGAGAACCAGAAAGTGTCTGAATTCTCCGTTTGTTAGCGCTGTGAAGGTCTTGGTTTGGCAATTCTCCACTGTGAAAAGTCCCTCTTTCAAGCAACCCCCATTTCAGCATCGAGGGGCTGAAGTTACAGGTGTCCTGAGAGCAGAAAGCAGACAACTCGGATCAGGGGACAGCAGCAGCTGCAGGGAGGGCTGGCCCCACCAGTATGTCCCTCATGTCCCTGGTGCTATCTATGGACCCTTGCTAACACTGTTATCCAAGACAATTTTAGCAGCTTGGGGGGTAACCACCATTTGGAAACATAATGCAATTCCTTTTTGTCAGGAGTGAGGGGTTCAGGGAAGATTATGTCTGCATTCCTCTCCTCATGCCACAAAAGGTGTTCTTAGTGCCCTCAAATTCAGCTGGAGTTTCTGTGGAGGGGAGGAAGGGGAGGGCTCTGCTTTTCCCTGTAGGTTTTTTTCCTAGCACCAAGGGGACTTTCTGAACTTGTTCAAGCAATTTCCACTTTTTTTTTTTAAGGGAGTTTAGGAAGCTTGGTACACATGGGAGTCTTAGCCCTACAATGATGTGTGGGGGAGAGGGTCCATCCTCCCAGGGCAGCTGGAAAAGCAAACCCACAGGGACCAATTTTCAGTCATGTGCAGCACGGTGGGCTGGAAATGTGGGTTTTGCTCGTGAGTGTCAGATCTGAGGGGTTTTTATAAAGCTGGAGGGTGGTGAAGGTTTGGTTCCATCACCAGGGCCTGAGAAAGCTGTAAATTGCATTTTTTTTAAATAATTAAAATGAATAACTGATGGATGTTGATTTCAACTAGTCTAGATGAAACACTGAAAGCTGAATGCTTGCAGGTCTCCATGCTGGGAAACCACCTTTTGACACAGATAGAGCAGCTCAACACTCCCCATCTACTGATGCTTTAGAGCAAATGATGTCTCTTTGAAACCTGTCCCCACAGAGGGAAAATCCCATCCTATAGGAATCCAGTACTAGAAAGATACAGCACATCCCCAAACACTTTTGAGTAATACCCTTGAAGGCCTGATGGTCTGGAAGGGTTTTATAGTCTAAATATCTTGCCTAGGTGCCTGGAATGGGAGTGCAGGCATCCAGCAACTTGGCAGGTAACAAATCTCTGTGCTTCGAAAGGCAGATGTCGTCATTGCTTGGCTTCGTGGCACCAGCACCTGGCTGGCTGGAATTGGTTTATATCTGCCTTTCCTCTCCTGGCTCTTCGGAGGGATCCGATGACTGAGCTCACTCAGGTCTCATCTCCACCCTGGAAATCTTACATTTCTCTTCACCTGCAGCGCCGCGTGTTTGTGTGCTTTATTCTGCCTTGGGCCAGTGGCACTGCGCTCCTGTGCTCTTCACAGGCCCTCTGTCTCTCGTTTGCAGGTGGAAGAGGATCTCTGTACCTTGGTGCTGTCCCTGGCCCGAGGATCTCTGTGCCTTGGTGCTGTCCCTGGCCCCAGGAAAAATCTACCCTGGGGTAGACCCCGTGCAGGGCTGAGTGGGGCAGTGGGGCTCTGCCATGAGCCACAAGCCCCGCCACCCATCCCTGGTGCTGTACAGTGCTTTCTCCTCTCTTCCCTTCCCAAAAGGTTGGTTTGGTTGTTTTGTAAACCTATGTCAAATACTTTCATATTTTCCTCAGGAAAACAGAATTGCCAAAGTAAAGAAAATAAAAAAGAGAAAAAGCAGTATTTCAACAAGTTTGAATCAGAAAACTTTCTCTTTTTCTTTGTGGGTTTCTTTTTTTTTTCCCCCAAACTTCTCTGAAAAATTCTGCTTTTCAATCCAAAGTGGTGTGATTTTTTTTTTTTCCTGGAATATCCTTCAATTTTCCTTATACAGCTGAGTGTATCTCTCCCTCCCCCTCTAAAAATAGTTTGTAAAGAAAATACATAATCTAATTTTGGGCTAGAGCAAAGCCATCGATCTGTCTCAGCAGAAAATGCTGCACACTTCTCAGTTCTCCAAAGAAAGCCTTTTTTTTTTTTCCTTTTCTTTTCATCCCACGGTTTTTCCCCTTTGTTCCGTGAGGTCGACTTGGGACAATTCCTCCCCTCCCCAGTTTTCAGTATTACACAAGTGGACCAGAAAAAACAGCCATTCAGCCGCTCTAACCGCAATCTAAATGAGAACGAGAAGATATTTCAGCTGTTTCTCTTGGTTTCCATTTTTCTCAGTTTCTGGCTCAGTAGCTCCCAGAACCTATTACACTAATTGTTCTTTTCCAAAATCCGACTGTCAACAAAAAGCAGGGAACCAGTCTAACATTTTCAAGTGGAATTTCCACTGCTTTGGTTTGTTCCTGGCTTTGATTTTAGTGAACTTGTTTGCCCTCCGAGACGCTTTACATTTTGGGATATTTCCCGAACTGAAATTTGGTCTCAGAAGCTCTTCATGTGACAAACATGGAATTCTTTATCACGAGCAACATTTGATGGTGGGGTAGAAACAAATGCCCCCTTCACTAGATTGTTCCCAGTCCGCGATGCGATCATTGAAGTGGTTATGTGGAGCTGTAAGGGAATCAGTATGAGGTTGAGCCAACGCTGTGAACTCTTCAGTACAAAACCACCTTCTCAGGTTTCCACAGGAACTTTTCTTACGCAAATATACTTCGTGCCTGCCCAGAATGTCCCTTCTCCAGCCAAAATTCATCCTATAAATGCAATGCATATTGTCAAAGGGAATGGTTGGACTTTGTTGGAGACAATTGTTTGTCAAGATGTTTTTCCAGCATTCTCCGTATTGAAAGAACCAGTCTCAGCAGCATTTCACCTGGTTGCTTGTGTCCAGCACATTGAAACTTAGAAACAATAAACCAGTGTAGTGACATCTTTAGATTATGGGCCCTGAAGGATTTGAGAGTTACTGAAAAAAGGGAAATCGGTGTTTCAGCTAAATTCTGTGTCACCCACTGGTAGACTAGGCTTGCAGTCAGCTCAATAAATTGTGTGCTTAAAATTGAAGCACATGCTTAAAGGCTTTCCTAGGATACAGTCTAAATGCTGCTGCAGGTTGAGATGGGACTTAAAATGTCCCTAGAAGTGAGATTCAGGAGTGGGATTTGGGAGCCCCTTGTTTTTAACTCAGCTGAGACCAAACTAAACCCAAGTGAAGCTCTTCTTCAATTATTTGTTCCTATTTCCTTTCAAATTTCTCTTTTCCTCTAGTCTAAGGACTTTGAAAAATGGGAACAAATAAAAAAAAACATGGTAATTGTTTACAGCACTGGGGAACTTTTCTCCAACATGTCCCAGAGCTTCTGCTGGGAGGCGGCAGGAGCCAGGCGCTGGCAGCTGGTTCCACTTCAGGGCCATGGAGGAGCTCCCAGCTCATGCAGTTGTTAGACATTTACAAACCCTCACCACTCTGGAGCTCTCTCTTTGCACCCACCTTGACACCAACCTGATTTTGCTCATGGTCTGATGAGCTTTGGTTTGATTTTCTTTTTTTTTCCTTCCTTTTTTTTTTCCCCTCCTCCTCCCCCCCTCCTTTTTTTTTCTTGTTATTGTTTGCAGAATAAGTAAATATCTTTTCACAAGCAGGAATAAAGCCATGGATACTCCTGGCTCCTGCTCTCCCTTTGCCACCACTCCTTCACGTGTATAAGTTTAGCAGGGGGTCCAGGAGCTAAAATGGAAAGCACATGGTTTTGTGACTTGACAACTGAACTAAAGAAATCTAATATGACAGAAGAAGCATGTTGTTTATGGAACTATGGATTTCAGTGAAGGCCATCCCTACCAAATCATAATTAAAACTACCATAATGACCTCAAGTTTCATTTGCTGGGCTGGGAAGGAGGAAAATACAGATATTTTGAGTGGGTTCTGCTGAAACAATTTATCGAGCCCCACAGCTGGTTTTAATGTGCTGATGAGCTGGGAAAACAGTCAAAATTGCACTCCAGTCAAGTGACTGTGTAATATCTGAGGGCAGAACCAGACCAAAATCTCTGTCATTTTATTTAATCTAATGAATAGTGTTTTGTAACTGAAAAACATAATTGCTCTGCACATGTTACGTGCACACTTCACTAATAAAATCGACAGTGCCACCAGTGGAACAAATGAAAACACTTTTAGTCTGATTTATTTAACTCTCTTAATTTTTTTTAAGGCTTCTTCAGCATAAACCAAATATTTGGCAGGAAAACTTTAAGCAACTCTTATGCAGGCTGCAGGGAGGAAATGTGTGTTCCTTAAAGTAAAAATAATGGATTTTTTTTTTTCAAGAAAAGACATTTTAACAGAAATATTTTCTACCTTTTTTAATATATTTTAGGTTTTTCACTAGAGTTGCCTTTGAAGTCAAAGACACAAGACCAATCAACTTTAAAATTAGCACATAAAATTAATGATTGCTGGGGTTGGCAGGCTGACTGGAAAACCAGGGCTTTTCTGGCATTTTCATTTGGAAAAACTTCAAAGCTACTGCCTGTGTTTGACATTAGAAGCAAGAGCTGTAGAGGGAGGTTAAAGAGAGGAAAATGCCTCCCAAATATCAGGTGCAGAGAAAATTCAAAGGGACAAAAAACCCCACTCTGTGTTTGCTGTCTCAGCCTTGGGAGCATCACTTGAGGCAAATCTTGCTGACCTCTGAGTACGAGATTTGGTTGGTTGTTCATTTGTTCGGTATTTCTGGGTTTGGTTTTATTGTTTGGTTGGTTGTTTTTCCTTTACCATTTACAGGTGAGAGTAAACCAGGGTAGCAATGGAAGAAGCCACTAATAGGATCATTTGTAATAAACCAGTAGCTGTACCTACCCTAGAACTACACATATATAGGAATGAACAGCTTGTGTTCAGAAGATGCTGTTGGGTTTGGCTAAACTTGCTTAAAAATCTGAAAGCTGCTCTTTGAAGAAGCCCAGATTTGATCACCTACCCTAAGACCAAAACTAGCAGCCCAAGCATTTTACTGCATTTTTTTGTTTTCCCAGTAAAATAAAGCAAAATTCTATGGGCAGTAAAGGACAAAATATTACATACTTTATACCTTCATTAGTGGAAAATTAAATTTTCCCTCTCTTATGAGAAGGCAGCCGGGTGTGGGGTTGATGATGGAAGACAGCTGCAAACAAATGTGTTGATTGAATTAATGTGCTGTGTGATGGTGGAAAGAGTTCAGCTCTGCAGGAAGGATTTGGTTATCACATGGGCTGAGCAAAGCTGAGAGGAGGACAGTAGAGACTGAAAGTTCAGCTACAAACTGTGCGTTAGTATTTAAGAAAGACAGGAAGGATGTCAGGAGAGGAAGAAAGAGAGAAAATACACATTTGGAACAGCAAAATTGGCAAAATATGAGTTGCTATAAGTTGGATTCTTGTTTTCTCGAGTGGATTTGGCTTCAAAAGTAATTAGCTTCTTGTCACATGCTTGGGCAGTCATGCCAAACAGTTCAACAACACATTATTTTTGTCATTGCACAAAAGGTGATATTGAGCCCAGAATAACTGTTTCTATTTATGACTTTGGCTTTTGGCCTAAGCTCAAAGGAAGCAAGAAAAAAATAATGATATCCTTTTATGAAGGTCTCGGGGCACTTGAGTTTCAGATGTTAGTGTACAAGAAAGTTTACCAAGGTCTCGGTGTCCATAGTAAAGCCAGCTCCCCAATAGCTTTATTTGGGTTGTTTGGCTGTTCCCTGTGGAGAAAGCCCAGTGGAGAAACCATGTGGGATCAGGAACTGAGGCCACAGTGATTTCTTAATCCTACATCTACCAAAGCCTTTTCTAAGGTGTCAGCAACTTCAGGAGGAAGAGGAAGACTCAATAGCCAAGACTTTGTGCATGTTATAACCCCTCCAGCTCTACGAGCTATTCCAGTCCCCACTGAGGCACGGTCCCAGGAATGTTCCTTTTAACACCTCAGGAAAATTTTTTGGTTCCTTAATGTGTTGGCACAACACACTGAGAAGGGTAGCAGAGTTCCTTCCTGCTAAAAGAAATTATCATTTAACCTGAATATTGATTCAGCCAACAGATCATGCTGGCCAGAGTGTAATAACCAAAGAGGTACCCGTAGGGTAGAGACTCAGTAAAACAGAGTTTTTGCTTGCAGGGAAACGGGGAGCACTCAGAGGGTGAATATAGATGTGGAAATGGATTTAATAAACACCTGCAGAGTCTCTGTCCTACTTCCCTGCCTCTAAATATCCACTGAGGTATTTTAATCTTGATGTTTTCAGTAATACAAGAAAATCTTATTAATAATTACACTTTGGAATGTTTCTGCTTAGTCAACTCCAGGGCAACAGTTTAACTTGACACAACAGTGTTTGCTTTAAATTGTGTGGACCGTGCCAGTCCGTGGGGGTGATTCATTTGCTGGCTAATTAACAAATGTCTAATGTAAATTTGACTTTCACTTTGACTTGCATTCCTGCAACCCAAAGTTCTTTTTGATTGGAGTAGCTGCAAGTGGAAACCAAATATTTTGCTTGGTGGAGCCGAGAGGATGGCATATGCTACTCGTTTAGATTTCCATTTCCTTTGCATCTTTTCAGGGTCTGAAAGTCAGACGTTAACATTGCCGAATACAAAGTCATTCTTGTGTGAAAATTTGCAAGTAAACCCTCAAGATTTTCTATTACTACTAAAAACTAAACCCCGAGTTCTTTCATTTGCAAAGATAATGTGGCGTGTGAGGTTCCCCCATTCCTTCTTCCCAAATTTCTTGGTCAATAAATATATACCAAATTTGGTTTTAAGAGGCTTTTGTATCTTTCCTGTGCTGAGCATCCTTCTGCTGACTGTGAGCTGAAGAATCAAGCCAAGCCATTGCTCAGGGGAGGGTTGCTTTGGCTTCCAGTCACCTCTCTGCTTCCTCTCATGTTCTCATTCTCCCAGACGGTGCATTGCTATTTTTTTCAGACACTAATGTTCCTAGACTATGGCAACTCTGACTGTGACACAAACAGCATCATAGGTTTCCTGATGGCCCACATAAGAAGATAACTTAATCCTGCCAACAAACAACCAGGCTCCTGAGCCTATCAGGAGTACACTCACCAGTGGCTGCATGACGGGGAAATGCCAGGCAAATAACAACAGAGTTGAAAAGCAAGATGCTTTGTGAGGGTTTGAAGGAGTAGGGGGAGGTCTGGGGCTCACATGACATCACGCAGCAGTAGTGTGGGCTGGGATGACTCGTGTCACTGGGCTGTGCACCTTGAGGCCTGCCTGCTGCTGGGGGAGCTGGTGCCAGTGGCCTCTCGCTGGCCGCACACCTTCCAGCCTTTTGCCTTTGCTTAGGAGGCCCTGGGTGGTCATGGCAGGGTGGCTCTGGAGGAAGGGAACATGTCCACGGTGCCTTTTCAATGCCTTTTACCAGCATTTCTGGCAAGCCCTGGAACAGATCTGACTGGCCTCAGCAGGTGCCCAGAGGTGGCAAACCCAGCACAGGCCTGGACAAGGCCATGCATGGGAAGGGTGCAGCTCTCCTAGATCCTTCCACCCTCTTTAATACCTCCCCTCTCTCACTGGGTTGGACTCCCAGAACTGGTTTCTGGCCTGGACACTCGCCCCATATGCTGCTCCAAGAGCTTCTTCGGTTTTAATGCTGGGAAAGCCAGTGGAGTGAGTCCATCATTTCAAAAGGAGAGCTGCAATTTTATGGAACACTTTAGCATTACTGTCCTACTCAAAGTGCCCAGCTTTTTATTCCCCCTGGTGGGAAAGTACTTTCTTAAGAGAGATGGATTTCGGGAAGTCTGTCCCAGGAAGCATAAGACAAGGAGCTCAGCCCTCTCAATGATAATTCCACCACTTCTGCTGCTTCTCTTTGCAAGTTTGAAAAGATGAAGTAGACACTTCTCTCCCTCAGCACGGCAGAGGAAAAACTGCTGAAGCCCATCAGGGGCTTCTATGAAGTGCAGTTAAATCATGATCCTAAAGAGCTTGGAAATCATCTGATGAAAGCCATATGCTGATACTGGGTTCATCTAACACAGGCTTGATTTCAGGATTGTTTGGAAATGACCCGAGAGAGAGGGGTAGGGGAGGAGCTTGTGATGACTCTTGAGAAATGCCTGCACAGTATCAACCATCAACTTCTTTATCCGGGAGAGAGATTCAGGTGATTCAAAGGGATTTATTTTGGAAATTTCACTGTAATCTCTGAATAACCTCATTCCGATGTGATTTCCAGCACCTCCTCGCTGCAGCTCTGTTTCAATGAGGTGCAGAGGTACTCTGAAAATAGTGGGGTTTTCACCCTATTTTGAAATCTCTTGGTGACGTAAAGGCATTTTTCACTAAGTTTTCTTGAAGGTCTGGGCCAGGCCTGAGGGTTGAGCTTAGAAAATCCAGTTGTTGTTCATTTGCAACTCAGTCCTGTTGAAACTCCCTGGAAAAAGGGCACAAAACACTCATGGGAGCTTTCAGTTGTGAGGGATGAGGAGCCATGAAACACCACCTTGTTTTGTTAGCCAGCAAGGGTGGCTGTGCTCTACCTGTGTGTATTTATGTTTGCTAATCTATGGACTGAATGTATACACATAATATTTACCCCTGTTGCACGTTCATCCACCTTGGTGAGGCTGGAGCTGATCAAACACAAGAAACAATTTTTTTTTTCCAGCTTCCAAAAACAGAGTGCCCTTTTCAGGTGAAAAAATCATAGCAGCATTAGTATTGGATGGTGCCTTCTTGGTTCTCCTGTGCTCCCTTATGGCACAGGGAAACATATATAGAAAATTGGCTGGCTCTTGAAAAGCATAAATGAGAGGAACTGGCTGTGGGGAGAGGTTTCTGAGTCCCGTTAGAAGGAGTTCAAAAGCTTCGTTCTTCAGCTGCTGGAGATAAAAGTCCTGGTACATTCAATTCCCACTTTCTGCTGCTGCCAATAAGCAGGGGGGGCTTCTTCCTCAGCCTCTTACCACCGCAGAAATAACAGAGATAAAGCAAGCAAAATAAATAAATGCTTTGTGGCTTGAATAGATAATAATTTCACCAGCTGAATATTAAAATATCAAAGCTCAAGGAAAGGATATATAATTATGGGCCTTTGAAGTTCAATAAAGGTCTGTTTCATCAACATGGTAGCTAGTATTTCAAATGCAAAGACGAAATGATAATGCTACCCTGGCATTTCTGACCCACAGAGGATATGTTAGGAGAAAAAGAAAGTCCTTTAAGACAGAAACCATTTAGACTGTGGCTGATTAATTATCCTACCTCAAAATGATCTGTCCCTGACAGGAGAATGTTACTCAGCACCACTTCTCTCCATATTTCTGATTTTTTTTTTTTAAGAAGGATTGTTTGACCCAGTTAAAGCAGGTGACATGCAACACTGACATGGAGGGACACGTAATTATGCTGGACATATCCCCAGATGAAACAGAAGATATAAATTCTCCAGTCCAATAAAGCGTGGCTGAACTTTACTTGTTTGATCCCTGTTTCTAACCCAGGGGCAGGGTTAAAAAGCTCATCAGCATTTCCAGGTGGTGCAAATTGTTAACTTTGACTCCACCCTATAGCAGGTAAAGAAAAGTCGGCCTTGAGACATCTTACCCAGGATGCAAGGTCCTGAAAAAACATTTGTTGGGATAAATCACCTTATTTTTCCTAGACATCCTCTCAGACCTAGAGGCACTGCCCAATGCTTGCCAGGCTTGTGGGAGCTGTGTTGGTTTCAGCTGCTTCCCACACTGCATTTCCCAGGATGCAGGACAGCACCTGGCACATCACTGAAGGTGAGCCCTGGCTCATAAAAGGGGAAGATGGGGGGCTCCCAAAAGCTCTCTGCTGGCTTGGGTAGGGGAAGGATTGCTGCTGAAGGCAAGCTGCAAGATATACAGCAAGGTATGGCTTTTAGATTTGTATTTTAATTTTTGGTAGCACTGTTGAAGAAAGGTGTTTCACTGTGATCACACTGAACTAGGAAGTGTTCTTTACTGGTGATATGTGAGGCTGACAGAGAAGCTGTTGAAGCCAGCTGAAGCTTTAGAAGTGCCAGCAGTGTTTATACCATGTGGTTCTTATACTTAGAAAGAGTTTACTACATCAAGGTTAAAACCATCAAGGTTGCTTTATTTTTTAGTAGACTGTCATCACATTTGGTTATGTTTTCCGTTTCAAATTAACATCCAGCCCAGTTTTGTGGTTGGGGAAAGACAAGCAAGATCCCTCAGCTAGATGTCAGTGGAAGAGGAGATTTTATTTGAGGGGAGGGATGTTGAATGGCCCCACAGCTTCCTGTTAGTGTTTTAATAGCAGGACTTTCCCACCTGGTCTTGGCTGGTGTGGAGATCTCATAAAAGTGTGAGGAGAGCATACCACAGCCCGTTTCCTAAGTAAAGCGTGTTATACAGCTTTTTGGTTCAAAATGGGAATCAGCCCGTGGGGAAAGAATGGTCTTTTTTGAGCGTACTCTGCACGCATGGGAGGTCTTGAACAGTCCTGCTTGTTGCAGGACTTGAGTTCTCTTGAGACATGCTGCTCTGTTTCCATTCCTGCTTTCTCATGCCGCTGAATTTGAGGAGTTCTCTGGAGTGTCCTTTGGTGTTGGCCAGATGGGGATGACAAATGAGGACTCGCCGGTTTTGAGGCTGGGGTGGGCTGCCCCTGGCAGCCTCCTCTCTGTGCATGAGGCATGTCTGTCCATGAAGGATGCAACATGAAGGGGGGTTCAGGTCCCTCTGGGAGAATCCCTTGATCCCCACACTCTGAGCTCATCAACTCTGATTGTCCTTCGGGGATTTGCGCAGAGCCAAAGTACTTATTCAGAAAGCAACCACAAATCAAAACTACAATTGTTACAAGGAAATCTAAATGAAATGGTAATATAAGAGAAATAGCAAACAAGGATTTCCTCTCTGGTATAGTAAAGCTGGCAATTTAAATTTATAATTAAAATTTAAGTTGAAACTGGTGAGTAATACACAGTTGAGTGCAAATTCAGAATGTCTTGGTTCTTCTAGAGAGGCATTTGGCTACAGATTCAGCCCTGTAGGCTTTTCTCTGTGTGATCTTTTAATTTTTTTATTTTTGTTTGCCAGCTGCTTCTACTAAACCATTTTAAATTAAGTCTTGGTCAGTGTGAGAGTTGAGATCTGTTTTATAGGGACATATTTGTGGAAGAGCATCCAAATACCTGCCTCTGAACTTGTCACTTATAACTATATTCTCAGCAGACACTGAAAGCCATAAACCTCATGCTGAGGGCTTTGAATATCACTTAAGAGCTTAAGCCATGGTCTTGGAATGAGTTTATGAGAAACCCAGAGGGACTCAGCAGTGGGCACCGGGAACTGGATCTCTCTTCCTTTTCTCTAGTGGTGCGGGGGGAATATCTATCCCTACGGATAGAAATGGCAAAGCCTTTTCCAAACAGGGCAGCACTTGCCTTGCGGGAAAACTCCAGAAAATACTGCAAAGCCAAATGTCTGAAGCTGAGATCAATGTGATGGAGTGAGAGGTGGGATGGGTTGGTCAGAGTGATGGCGAAGCACTTCCTGGATATTAGAACAGCTTTTTAAAACCAAAATAATTGCTCAAATTATCTAATAGCTGTTTGTCCTTTCTTCAGCTGGCTCTGTACCCCTTCTGACACAACAGACAAGAGCAAGCATGCAACTGTGAGTTAGAAATGTCAGCGTGGTTTAGGTTAGGCAGTGTTTGTAATAATTATGCATTGCCTTTATGGTTTGTTTGCTTTCCATAGCAATTGCAAGAAGACAGCAGCTGACAGCTGTGGAAATTTCGAGTGGGGTTCCCCTCGTATAGAACAACGTGGGTCTAATTAGTGTGTACCAGCAGCACCCTATTATTAAATTAATAATAATTAGAAAGCTATTTGCACCTGTGCTAATGTAACTATTTATCCCAAAGTGTGTTAAGTCATTAAGTGCTTCAAGTCTCTAATGACACCCACTTTGCAAATGGGGAAACTGCAGCGAGTCGGAGCCGTTCCCCAAACGCCCAAAGCTGCCGGCCGAAGGGGGACCTCTTCCCTGTGTAAAGCAAAGTTCCTGATGCACGAGGGCTGTAGGGACATAGGCACCATGTATGTGTATTTATTTATAGATTGACAAAAAATACCCGAGCTCGCTACATTAAATAACTTTATTTTTTTTAAAAAAGGTGCACGTGAAGGGCAGAAGGGTTATTGAAAGTAAAGCAGAGACTGTCCGGGCTGTTAACAGATTCTGCCAGTGTTGTGCAAGGCAAACACTGGTTTTTAACAGATCATCCAAGAGGTTTGTCATCAAAAAAATCCTCTACAGACCTACTAGGATTCCTTCTGCCCCTTAAGCAACAGCGGAATAGAGATGTTTATTGAATTGATACGCCGTGTTAGGCTTGGCTGTTGTAGAGTGATTGTAGTTGATATTTTTTGAGGAAGTAGATAGACCGTAAGGAAACATGTTGGAGTCTAAACTATACCACATCCACACACAATATTTGCTGTGGTTGAGTTTATGTTGCTTGAAACTTGACTCTTTCACTTAATTTCTATTTGTTTATGGAGTTGTTGATGGTAGGAGACAGCAACATCCCTCCTTGAAAATTGTGTACTGCCCGTGGAAACACAAAGGAAATAAACTTTCACCAGGGTGACACCGTTTATTATTATTACTCCTGGTTATTTATTTTTATTCTAGTGGGATTGAGAAGGCCAGTCAGGGTCAAATGGACTGTGTGAGGCATCTTATAGGAAAAGATGGCCCCTATCTCAGAAACAACTGCTTTTTAATGAACGCCTGGGTTCAGCAAAGTGCTTAAGCACAGATTTAATTGTAACCACATGGATGAACCCCTTTGATGCTGCATCGTATCGGAAGCTGTGATACAAGACAACAATTTGGCATACTGAGCAATCGTATGGACCATGAACAAAGAGGGGAGCAAAAACCTGGGAGGACACAATTTACACAGGTCAGAGAGATAAAAGATGATGCCCTTTTTCCTTGTGGCTGTACATGTATCTCTGCTTTGTCCGCAAGGAGGCGGGAGGTTGCTTGATGAAAAGTAGCCCGTGTAGTGTCATTAGACCTCCTGCTCAAAGAGCAAGCCTCTTGAGTACTATCACTTGGTAGCCAAAGGAAGAGGACGTGCAGATATGGAAGGCAGTGGGATGAGGACTGTGGACTGAAAGTGCCTCAGCCCTATTTAAGTGTTGGTGTAGCTGGTATTTTCATTCTTAACTCCCAAAGTGGAGGTGATGGTTGAGCGTCTCACACTGAAGCTACATCTAAATCTCCAGCAGAGGTGTAGTTGCTCCCCAGGTCATCATCTCCAGCTAGCTTTAATCTGGTGAGTTTGTGACATGTCAGCAAATTGCTGCTACTCCCTTGTTCACCAGCTGCGACTGTTAAAAGGGACAACTTGCATACATGAAACTCTTCCATCCACTTCTGGAGGTGGTGAACAGCAGAGTAGCCATCTGGCATTTCCATGCATCACGCTGAACTAGAACAGATTGCTAACATCTTCCACTTGTGGATCTGAATTTTGCAACTGTCTGCATTTGCTTGTGATGTAACATTTTGCTGGGAGAAAGTTAATTTCAATCTTGTCTGTTTTGTAACAGATATTGCTGTGGTCATAAATCACCGCGGAGTTGCTGCCTGCTTGGGTGTTAGATGGAACTGCCATTCCTGCACACAGTGCAGGCAGTAGTACCTGACCAGTGCTTAAGGTTGGCCAAAGCCACTGGGAACATCTGCCCATCATTAACCAGAGACTTTCGAATCTTTTTTTCCTTTTCTGCCTTTCTCATTGCATGAAGAGCAGAGCAAACGGTGATTTTTGCAGAAGCTATTTGTCCTTTGTGAACCCTCTTCCTATGAGCCAAAGTGCTTCACTACACACGCAGTGAAACATCAACGTGGTGCCATCAAAGGGACAGATTCTGCCCTCAAACGAAGGAGCGGGCAAGAAACTATGAGCTCTGCACATGTGTCTGATAGCCTTATGTGTCTCATCTGCGAGGCATTGAACTCAGAGGTGTAAATCTATAGGCTCAGTGCTGAGAATCCATCCTGCAGTATTTATGGCTGTTGTTTAACTTTAATCTCAGCTGTTCATTTGCTTCCTGCTTCTCATATAATTAGAGCATATTAAACAGGAGCCAACCACAAGAAATGTAAAAGATTAGCACAGTTAGGAAATGTCAGTGGAATGAATACAGCTCACTAATTCACGGGTTCTTTCCATAAATATTTTCACCAGCTAAAATATTGACTTTAACCTTTTCCATCTCCTGCGTGTAAAGCTTTGTATTCCCTCGTCGCAGCAACAAATACCTCGGAGTGTGTGGATGGTGCTCAGCACCGGGCAAGCGATTACAGCGTGCAGTTATGGTATTAATTAAGTGGCAGAGTCAGGTTTCATGATGGTAAGGCACACCCAGAGATGGAAAACTTAGACATAACGAAAAAGAGCAACGAGTTGTAGTGGGGATTGCAGAAATTGTTTAGGACTACAGCTTGGAGCTGGTCCAGCAAACATTTAACCCCAAAATGTTTTGGTGTGAGTAGCTTAACTGGATATTTGAATTGAGAAGTGTCCTGAGTCACTGTCTTCAGCTGCTGGAGAAGTCCACATCTTGGATCTTTTGCCACGGATAGGTCAAGACCCATTGTATATTATACAGTTACATTATTCACCCTGTTTCCCAGAGTGGAAGGTGGATCCATCAACTCCTGACTAATGATCTGAAATCTTTTTTGGTTTTGGTGCCTGCTACCAGCTCATGGTTCCTGAGCACCCTGGCTGGACTGGACTGCAAGTGTCATTTGGGGGTGACAGGCATGATTTACTACTGACCTCCCGTGGTCTGAGCTTCATTCAAGAAATTAGTAGCTCCTAACTATGGCTGTTTCATGCTGAAATTTCCCTTCTGTCCAGACTCGGTCAGGATGCTAAATGAAAGGGGACCCACTACTGTTTTCCTTGAATCCCTACCAAACTCCTGCCTGTTTGAGATTTAGAGATAAATCTTTCAGTGGGTCTGTAGTACTAAACCCGAGCAGCTGTACTCTGGGTTAACTGTCCCCTGGGTTTTTCATGTGTGCATGGGGCACGGCTGCCTGCACAAAACATGTTTTTCCCTTAATCTGCTTCCCTGTGTGCTACCTGTGGTTTCAGCTGATAAGTGTTCTGCATGTTTTCCTCTGGACCATCTCATAAAACCAGCATGTGTTATTAGAAAGCAGTGGGCTGCATCTCAGAAATTAAATTGGTCCCTTATACTAGTAAGAGCTGGAATGCAATATTCTCCATACAGTAGTTTTTGATAGATTTTTTTGTGTCTAACAGCCTGGTGGGATGCCTGTAGATCCTGAGAGTGGGTACTAGAGAGATTTGTGTTGGAAGATAGAAAGAAGAAAGTCACATTATGTTACATGTGCTCTAATGAAACTCAAAAGTGTGTTCCAGGATCACCCCTGCTAAGGAGGAGGGCAGTGCTTGGGAGGATGCTGGGTATTTCTGCCACCTTGCTTATATCAGAAGCAGCATGTCATGCTGGGCTGGGAATCCACACTAGATAGCTAGCTTTGAGACGCAAGAGAGGTATCTAGATGTCTTAAACTCAATTACCAGGCTATCATGGCTTTGTGTGTCCTGTTAACTCTCTTGGAGCTGGCTGGGGAACTTGCACGTTTTGCTTTTGGGTTATACAGATTCTGGAGGTTCTATTCATGCCTTCTACTTTCCCACCAGTGTTTGGTGGGATTATACCATGCAGAGGTTTGGGGGTTTTATCCTGTAGTTTGGCTTTATAAAGTAAATGAGATTGTGTTGCTCAAAGCTAAGCCTTTGTCTAAGTGCTGCCCTGAATTGGGTGAGAACCCACAAACTGCAGAGAACTGAGGAGGACTCGCTCTGCAGTGCTCTCATTACTGATATTTTGTCATCTCTTGTATTTCTACCTGGGCACGTGTTCCCCTTCATGGCAAAGCCCGGTTGCCCATGCACTGGCATTGGTGTGGTTTGGTGTTTGGCTTTTTTCCTGAGCAGGGACACTAATTTGAACTGGAGAATACAAAGTGAATGAAGCCAAAATGAAATTCATCGCCTGGTAGAGCAGTGGGAATCACTGGGCTGGGAAGTGGGAAGCAGCCAGCAAAGGGCTTTGAATGGAGTTTGCATCAAAACTGTACAGTCCCCTAAAACAGAGGATTAAGGCTGGATCTGAAGGTGAAATCTGAGCTGTGCAGCAACACTGCTGAAAGCACTGCTGGAATAATGCTAATTTTAGGCACCACCTAGAAAGAGAAAGGGAGAAAATGCTGCCTTTTGCTCCAGCCACAAAGGCTCTAAGCAGAAATACTGCGTGTGGCTGTGGTGTGATGCTGCAGTGCAGTCAGCACCTTGCTTGGGAGCCCACTGCAGTTTATGCTGCTGATGCACTGAATTCAGTATTTAGTAAATATAAAGAGTGCCTGGTTTCCTGTAGCACTGCCTATATAAATCTGGGATCAATATACATGTGGGTCTGTAGAGAGTTACTGTATCTTTTAACAGCAATTCACAGTGCTTGTGTAATACTGGGCTCATGACAGAAATCAAGATTTGCCTTTGAATAAATATATCTTTTATAAAAGGAACCACAGTGAAGCAGCCCAGTGAGACATGCAGTTGGTTTTTTATAAGGTTTTATCCTGCTTTCATCCTCCTGGGATGTGTGTGCTTCCCATTAGTGCATTCCTCACCACCCCTGCCATCTGCCACAAGTGATTTGCTCTTTCTTGTCTTATCTCCCCCAGAGGAGAACAATTTCTGAACAGAATTCACTTGGGTCTTTTTGTTTAGGTTTGTCTTTTCGTTTGTGTTTGGTAGGATTTCTAGATTTCCTTGCAAGTACACCTTGATCATGCTGGGGAAAGCAGGGCTAAAGAAACATCCCTTGCTCTGGCTGTAGGAGTAGGTGGCATCTCTGCCCTGGTGAGATGCAGGGTGACATTGGCACCTGGGGCTTTTTGTGTGTAAAAAAACATTCCTAGATATTGGCAGAACCTTTTAAAGCTTCTGGTCTGGCTGTTCTTTACCAGCTTCATGGGTTAGAGGCAATTAAACCATCCTAGTAGAAATGCAGTGTTCCCCTGCCCCATACCTCGGGGCATGGCTGTGCAGGATTGGTGCTGAGGGAGCTCTGGATTCCCAGCCTTGAACCCTTGGAGAAACAGCAGTAGCGAGGCTTTGAGTCTGAGGTGGTTCCATTTTGGTGTAATCCTCTCACCAGAACTGCTTGGCAGCACTGTGGTTGAAGCTCTCACCTGTCATCATGTAGGTGCCAGTGGCAAAGCTCCAGTCAAAGTCAACCCCTCCCAATGATCCATACAGGACATTTTATTTCTGGGATAGTCTTTCCCTTTAAAAGAACCAGTTCAGGCCTAGGGATGAGGGTAGGTGCAAGTAAAATCACCTGGGAGTTAAACCTGCATCTGCCTGGAGTTTCACTACCACATTCACTGTCACGTTCACTAGAAGTTATCTTTTGTTTCCCTTTAAAAATCTCCCTGGGAAGCTGGTTCCACTAAAAGCCACACGGGCTCTGTCACTCTGCAGGGTCTTGTAGCACATAATCACCTGGGGGATTACTTCCTCGGTGGAAGAGCTAGAAAATCAAGTAAGTCTGGCCACTGGAAAGAAGATGAAATTCCTGCCTGTATCCAAAACCATGGAGGCTGAATCCTGGATGGTGGCCAGATGTGGTGGATGAGCCAGGAAGGCCAGGTGTTTCGCTTCTTTGAGCACCACCAATGTGGTGCAGTACACTGCTCAAGACTTTGTCATCATCTCCTCCTTCGAAGAAGTTTTCTTCTGACACAGCTTGGGCTTTGGCCCTGAGCTACATCATGTCAGAAAGGTGTTTCTCATTGTGCTAATTATCATCGAGAAGCAGGGATTAGCTTCATTTCTTGTATTGCATGGGGATAATCTGGCATTGGCATGACTTCTGAGTTGTTCTGATTGAAGTGCTTTTATAGCTGAGGTCATGGCAGGGCTCCTTGCAAATATCCCCTTCAGCGCCACTCGCTGTACTGTATTTCCAAGGCATCTTGGAGAGTTTTGGCCTTTCTCAGGCAAAAAAAGGGGAAAAAGCCCCAGCTGAGGTTGGAAACCCTCGTGCTTCTTGGTTGAGAGCAGGTTATTTACTGTTGTTCTTGGCGCAGGAGCAGTTCTAAAGCTGTGAGGTTGGGTTTTGCTGCATTCAGCACAGCTCCTCAGCACCATGGAGGCTTCTGCTACGATGGAGGGGACAGACCCTCAGCCCCACATCTGCAGAGGGCACTGACCTATGTTGGAGATGTGATTTAATCTTCTGTGCTAACGGGGGAATCAACCAAATAGATGCCCCCAACACTCAAGAAATAAACCCCTCCTCTGTGTGCTCAGAAAGGCTCACATGTCTGTGACCTCCGGAGGCAGTTGGTCAAAGAGCAGTGAGACTGGGCTGCAAAGCATCTGCTCGTTGCTGTAATGGTTAACTGAGGGGCTAAAGTCAAGGCTAAAGATGCTAAACTGCATGTTGAGGGATGTCAGCCCTATTTGTAGCTGAGCTGCCAGCATGGGGAAGGTTGCTTTGATCTGTGAAGTGGGTAAAAACCCCCTCCTTATTTAGAGACTTCAGACTCTGTGGGTGGGAAATCTGGGAAATCTCCTGGTGGAAGAATGCTAGTCTTGGTAGGTTTCATAATAATATGAAATAACTTAAATGTGAAAACTTCTACTTTGCCACAAGTGGCATAGTATTTCCTCAAATCACGATCCTCTGGATCTGGTTATTGTACAGGCCTTTTCATCTTCAGATGGCTTTGCAAATTCTATCTGACCAAATTGCCTTAGATACACAATAAAATTGAGGGCAAAATATTACCTTTCTTTGTTTCCTCCTAGGTAATATGTTACTCTTTCATCCTCATCTGAGATGAATGACTTTAGTTCTTCATAAAATTTCTTTTAGCATCCTGGTAAGAATCCCCTCTGGAATAGTTTGTCATGTGCTGTAACATGAACATGAGGATAAGTTTGTCTTCCTTTCAAATGTTAACCTCAAAGTTTTCAGCTGTCTTGGAGACTTCCCTTGGCAGTCCTCATAAAAGACCCTGTTAGTGCCTCTGTCAAACTATAGGCAAGGGTTTCATTACCACAGGCTTCGTCTAGGAGCCGATGTTAATCTTCAGCTTCCCTTTAAAATGGGATCTGAATGTGTGCTAGTGTTAGGAAGCTAAACCTGTAGAACAGATTATGGACCCTGGTCTCTTCTCTATCACTCGATCGTCTCTCTCCAAGGAATGCCGAGGTTTTGCTTGCCTCCAAGACTAGACAGCTTTTAAAAATACTGCTGGCACTCAGTTTGCCTGTTCATTTATCAGGGTGAACAGGCAGCAAAAGGGACTGTAGCTCTCTTCTCTCCTTTGTATTGCCTGGAGGAATACAGGACCTGCAAGGTACATAATATAGTAGCTGTAGCACATCAAGAACGTGTCTGGTGCCGGTTCAAGTAAAAGTCATGGGGCTCAATACAGAAATTATCAGCTGAGACTGTTTGGTTTTGTGCTTCACAGGAAGCTGGATGGGACTATAATAATAGTCCCTTCTGGTTATAAAAGCTTACTGAAGTTATGAATGTGCAATCTAGGCCAAACATCTCTAGTGTTTGTGGGCAGCTATTCTGGGTGCTGGAAATTGTGGCTGCAGAGAAGTCTGAGGGATGGAAAGACATGCATTGGGGATGCTATGCACGAAGTATCACACACAAATCCTGGCTTATGATTTTTTTTTTTTCTTCCATGGCAAACGAACTTGCAAAATGTTTATTTGGCCAAGATTTCCATGGTAACAAAAAGGCTGCACTGTACTGGGAGACGTTTCCCTCTCTGGGAGTCCTTGAAAGCTGGTATGCTCTGTCACACATGGGTGCTCTGTGGTATGTAGGTGCTCTGATGCTGCATGTCATGAGCAGAGGGAAGTGTGTTGTGGACCAGCCCCTGAGGCTGGAATGCGAAGCCATAATAAATGGAGTTGCTCAAGGTCTTCATCTCCTGTCACTGTAAACAAAATTCCCAATACTGCTGTTGGATCAGTTGGAGGACAGTAATGAAAGTCCTGAGCAATTGCAAACACTGTTGTCAGCATCTTTCAGAAGATGCAGGGTACAGCCCTGGGCTGGTGCTGGATGAAGGAGAGTCCTCTGGAACAGGTTGTGCTGGCTGCAATGGTGGAGCAGCACGCAGCACCCGGGATGATGCCCGGTGCCTTGGGTGTGAGGGATGCTTGTGCAAATGCTGGCCCACAGGAGGGATGTTTCTGCATCACTGGGAAGCCCAGATGTCCATGGGAAGAGCGTGCACATGTGAACTGTGGGGGTGTTATTTGTACAGCATCACAGTTGAGTGAGCAAATTTGTAACCTAACCTCCTTACTGGCTGGGGCCAAGCTATGAGAAAATGGTTAAGCCATGGAGAAAGAGGATGGAGAGTCCGCCTTAGAGGTAAAGTTTTTCCATCTGACTTCAACTGCAGTTTGAACTGTGTCCTAAGTTAATAATATTTACACCCATCTAAGGGAGGAGGTCTTTGATTCTGTAATGAGTCTGCAGTTTGTTCTGCCATACCTCTTTACTTTCTGCCATCTGAGTTTCTCATGCTCTGGACAACCTTGGATGGGTATTTACAGAGCAAGAATGTGTGAATCCTTCACCCTTCAAACATGTGTTCAGCCTTAGGAGCTGTAAAGGATATGAATTATCCTAGTCTAATCACCATTGATTATATACAGAAAACTTGGATACATCTTCTGAGAGGTTTAAAACACGATGTACATCTAGATTCCAAAAAGGCCATATGGGTTGTGACTCATTTCTTCAGATGCTGTTCATAAAAATCAATTACATGGTCACTTTGGCTACCAGGAGGGCTCTTTTCCGTTGGCCATTTGTTTCCTAATACTGTATTTTATGACTCTTAGAAAATCATAAAATGCTTACAAATTAAATAATATTTCTGGCAAGAAACGTCTCTATCTTCCATAGAGACAGTTTTGTGGTAGTTTATTTAAAAGCAGCCTGGAATCCTAGAACATGCTGAAATTTTTAGCATTGATGTGCTAAAAACACCTGGCAGAAGAAAGTGGAAATGGGAAGCATCTGGAGAGAAGAAGTGAGGCTGCGGAGTGAGGGAGGCAGTGGCTTGTCTGCAGTGTGGTTGCTTGCTCAGCTCTCCTTCCTTGCCCAAACCATGTAGCCTGGTGTTTTCAAGTCTGATGGCTACTCTTAGAAAGCTCAAGTTATTGCACTGTGATTACCACGGCCTTGTGCTGTCTGTGTGTGATTTGAATACTGGGTGCTAGGGAAGGGTTGGGGGATTTTGCTCCTGGTGTGAAGATGTAGGTGGCTGTGGCAGAAGAAGCCACGTTGACTCCTGTAGATTAAAGTGTTAGACAAAGTGACTGAATTTTTATTGGTCTTTCTACTCTCTCTTTAGATTCTGCTTTTGTTTGGAAGCATCACTGGTGTCAGCACTAGCAGCACTTACCTGCTGGGGGTGGCAGGGGGGTACAGGACTTCTCTGAACGCCCAGTTCAGGATGTGTTTTGATGGTGTCCACAATGTTGTGACCCTGGGCTATAAGTATTAATTATTATAACTATTAATTTTAAAGAAGAAAATCTGGAATGTGTCCTTGTTGGAAATCATTGCTGCTACTCCAGTTAACAAACTTTTGTCTCCTGTATATGAAAAGATTATCTCAGAGATGGTCCCTGTGTGTGAATAAAACACAACTTGACCATCAGCTGCCCGTGGCTGCATATGGCAACCTGATAGATCCACCAACCTCTCCTAAAAGCCTTTTGATGGCCTTTGACTGGTGTCTGGCTTGATTAGGAGTCCCTCATGAGATTCAGGTCTGATCTTCAGATAAATCCCTTTGTGTGCCCTTCCCTTGTATTTCTACTGCCTGTTCCATGTGCAGGACATCCATTGACAGAATCCCACTCCAGACCAAATGTTGCCCTAACATAAACACATTGCTGGACTTCCTATTTTGATTTTTCTCAAGCAGTAGATATAATTTGGTTTTTGCCCTTGCTCAGCTCTTTGAAATATTGCGAGGCTGCTCACCGATCTTATCTTACACAAATATTTACACGCATTTGTACTTTGTGAAGCGTGATTTAAATTGCCTTTGCTGGATGGTGCCTCTGTGATCCAGCCCTCTGGTCCCGGGGTTGTGAGGAGGCCAGCCTGAGATACATGCTGCTCCACAGAGAATTCTTGCTGACTCAGCCAGAAGGCTGCCAGCATCTCCCAGAAATAACCCATATTGCCCTAAAAGCTTCTGGCCATCCTCTGCCACCTGTTGGGAGTAGCTTGATCTGCTGAATGAGCCCAGCGTTGCTCTTGCCTGTAGGAAGCTGTAGATGATATGAAGCAGAGGCTTTGTGAACCAGCTTCATTACTCCAGTATCATACTGACTGGGAGGGCCCGTGGGTATGATCAGGTGAGACAGGCTGGTGGGTCTGCCTGTGACAATGCTGAAGGTGTGGGATGGACTGGGAGCCTCCAGCCAGCTTTGCCCCAAAGCCCTGAGCTTCACAGCTCAGAGGAGGGAAACAGTACATCACTAAGGGATACTTTTTAAAAATAATTATTATTAAAAAAATAATAATCTTGGCATCCCTGCCTTTAGGCTTTCTGAAACAGCAGAAAGAGGAGGATTCTGTTTTTATAGCATCCCCTCTGACAAACATTAGAAGAAAGCATTTTAAAGCATTCTGCTGTGATATTTGGATGCTTTCACCCGAACAGAAGCCGTGCATTTCAGGCTGGGTCAGACTGAACCTTTGTGACTTCCTGTCCTTAAAACGTATGGATTATTATTAAAAAAATTTTATTAATGCATTTTTCTGTGTGTCAATCACTGGGCACTACATAAAGTGACTCATATGAAGGGAAAGATGCATCACTGCTGTGAGCTCACTGGGGCCTTGGAACTCACACTTGGTCAGAAATGGTGAGGAGGTCGTTGGGTTTGACTTTCTACTGTTTAACCCTTTCTTTGTTGTCCTAACTGTCCAAATGTCAGACCTGCTGCTCTAATAAAGTAATTGGCAATTACCTGGCCTGAGCCAACTTTCAGCTTGGGCTACTAACCAGGCTGGATAAGACCTTGAGCAACCTACTCTAGTTGAGAAGTGTCCCCGTCCATGGCAAGGAGGTTGGATGAGATGATCTCTAAGGTCCCTTCCAACCTAAGCCATCCCAAAACATAGAATTCAGGGGAAGCAGTGGGAACAAACTGGATCCAACTGATGGTAAAAGCAGCTCCAAGTAACTCCGGTGATGGGTGATTCTGTTTTCATAGAGGCCAGCAAAGTTCACCAAAGCTTATGAAGGCTTCTGAGCCAGGTCAAGGGGCTTTGGATCAGGCGCTTCGTCAGGACGGCTGCGTGGTGAATTGTGCACCTAATGCACTTTTAATGAAAACGTTATCCTCTGGAGCGAGGCCAGGTACAACTAGAGCAGGAGCAAAGACCCTCCGTTCCCTGGCAATCATGGGAAAAGATATTACAGCTATTTCATAAACCCGTGTGTTTTAAATGTCTAAGAAAACCAGCCCACATCAACGGCAGAGCGCGCAGACTTCTACGCGGACACGTCATTTAATCACAATTTAATAAGGCTCCTGTATCAGACTTTCGTAATGAAACTTTGGGGTAGAACCAAACAAAGGGGTCACTGTGGGAGAGAAGAATGCAGCCTTTGATTCATGGTTTCTTTTTAGGGTTCACGATGTTTCGTTTTCAGTAAGCTGCTGGTGAAATGAAATGCTTTCCACATGCCAACTGTTACCTCATAAATGGTCCTTATGAAAAGTAATTTGTGATCATGAGATGATTATCAGCCTTCTCGGCCAAGCTCCTGTGAGAAGTGTGAGGAGTTCTTCCCTTGACGAAACCCTTGGGTATTCAGGCCTTTAACAAGTGCTCCAGAGAGGTGTTTAGGGCCTGGATGACAAAAGGGTGTTATTTTAATAAGACAGTGAGCTGCTGGGAGCCAGGAACCTGGTCTGGATGCACAACTTGGCTGCCTTTGCTGTGTTGAGAGTGTGCAAGGGCAATGGCACATCAGGTAGGGATGAGCTGCCTGCACTGAGGACCAAAATCTGACATGTCAAATGATGCAGGAGTATATTCACTGCCACTGGTTTAATGGTCCCCCAGGTCTCCGTGTTTTGGGAGGCCACTGAAAGAACTGGTAACCCACTGGGAGGTGAAGAAGGGCGGTGGATGATCTGGAGAAGGTTGATGGAGATGGGATGCAGAGGAGAAGGGTGTCTTTGCTGTCCATCTCAGCCTGTTGGTGTTGCTTATCCTCTTGCTCACCAGGTTTCTGATTGTATTTCTCCCTTATTCTGTAGAGCTGAGGTGGGGGGCTCAGGGCCCATGTCTGTTGCCCCATTACAGCTCTGGACAGCATGGGCTGAAGATACATCTAACTGTCTGTAGGGGCACTAAAATTCAACAAGGATTTTCAAGGTATAAAGTTAGTTGATGTGTGTAGTCCCCTGAAAGCTTTGGCCCAGAAGAACAAGCTAGAAAATGCAGAATTTGTTTGGGCTTTTTACTTGTGATCTGTTGACTCTCTGCAAATCTGTTTAGAATTATAGAATCCCAGACTGGTTTGGGTGGAAAGGGACCTTTAAATGTCATCTAGTCCAACCCCCTTGCACTGAGCAGGGACACCTGCAACTAGAGCAGGGTGCTCAGACCCCCAGCCAACCTGACCTGGAATAGTTCCAGGGATGGGGCACTGACCACCTCTCTGGGCAACCTGGGTCACTGTTCCACTGCCCTCAGCATGAAATATTTCTTTTTATCTCCAGTCTGACTCTCCCCTCTTAGTTTAACACCATCACCCCTTATCCTGTTGTAGCAGGCCCAGCTCAAAAGTTCATCCCATCTTTCTTACAGTCCCCTTTAAGTACTGAAAGGTTTTCTTGAACAAGTCTTGCTTGCCTGTTTCAGAGTGCTAAATAACTTATTTTTAACCAACACTTGAGATGGAGTGTGTCCTGAATTCAGCCCTGACATTGGAGAGGTGGAGTCCTGTCTTCAGTATTTTGACATGGGAGGGTTCATTGTCTTTGAATTAGCAGGACTCTCCTGGCATGCTGTGTGTGGCAGCATGGTGTTCCCAAGGATTCCTGCAGCCCATTCCTGGGGGAGTTCAGCTTTATTTTTGTCCTTCGTTTGTTTTGGTTTTGCTAGCTATTACCCAGGCACTGGGCTGGACAGTTGTTTTTTGTGTATTGGAAAAAACAACTAAAGTCTCCAGTGATTCTTGCCATGAGTGAAAATATATTGGTGGAAAGAAGAGTTCAGAGTTGTTTTTGCTTCTAAGGCTCTTAGAGGCTGAGCTTCTCATTGTTGTCGTCTCTGGTGTGGTGCTGGGAAGCCAAGAGCTGCCTCTCCTGTGACAGGACCTCCCTTTGCTCCATGTTCTTGTCATGTTTCTGAGTTGGAGGCTTGCAGCTGCATAATGGTTGCTTTCAGTTTTTTTTCTGTAATGTGTTGCTCCTGCATGTCTCTGTGTGTGTGTATATATAGGTGAAGTCACCATCCCAGGAGGTATTTGAAAGACATGTAGATGTGGTGCTGAGTGAGGGATGTGGTTTAGTGCTGATTTGGCAGTGCCCAATTAATGCTTGGACTTGATGTTAAAGGTTTCCCATCCAAAACAAGTCTCTGATTCTATATATAAATGAATACCTAGACAATACCCATTCTTGTGCACAAACTATTGATAACACAGTGTTATCAATACACCAAGTACTGTAGTATAGAAATCCTTACTGTGTCTCTCTGACTGGTTAGCTGGCAATTCAATTGCAGCACCATGTCAGGCCTAACAAATGCCACATGCTGCCTTGTTTTTCCCTGCTGCTGGGGGCACGGTGCCCCTGGTTAGGGTGGAGTCAGTGATGCTTCATCTCAGCCTTTTGCAGCTCCGAATGTGAGGCATCAAACAGGAGGAGTCTTCTTCACCCAGCTATGTCTCTTCCAAGCCAAGGTCTTGGCAGCGTACGCTTACGTGTTGAGATGGGTTGCTGGGCAGGCAGGTGTCCTGACTCCGAGAGCATCACAAAAATGTTTCCGTAACTGTTATCTCAAGTGTTAAACAGGGACAGCTTAGGTTTGCTTTATCATACTCTAATGTTGCAGAAATATTGGAATTATTAAACCAGCCACTCTTTCTCATCGCCAATTAGTTTTTTATAGTGATACAAGGGGGGTTAGAATCCTGCCCAACAGGACACTACAAAAAGGGATTTTTTTTTTCGTGTCTTTTCCCCTTAAGAAAACAAAGGCAACGAGGTGAAGCACAAATGAAGTGTCCAATATTCTTTCTGCCTGATGGGACTTAACTCTTCTCAACAGTGTGCTTTATCTGTAATGATAAACACAGAGCTGCTGCAGCTCAGGCAGTCAGGCTTCCCTCGCTGTCGCATCGCTGTCCTACATTATCTTATGTGAAACATTGTAGAACCTGCTGCTTTCCTGGTTTCAAATCAGAAATGGCTAACAAGCAAAGGATGCTCTCTGCATCTACCCAAAGAAAAGAAACCACACTCAGTGCAGCAAAATGATATCTGATGATGAGAGTCACTTATGGGTTGCAGGGTGGAAAAATTCCAGCTGCTTGAGTGGACGGGGAGTAGGGGGGCAGGTAATGGGATGGTGTTTTGTGTTTATCTGCTGCTGGTTAAACGCAGGATGCTGTGCATCCTCCCCATCACTCTCTCATCCTTTGCAGTCATCCTTTCTAGCAAAGCTTTGCATGTTATCTTTGGCCCCTCAGAGGTAGGGTAGTATATCCTTGGCTGCATCTGATACTAATAAAATGTGGCTGAAGCAAAATAGAATAGTTCTCAAACTAATCCTCGCTTTCTTATTTTTACATCAGAAGCAGGGCATTTGTCCATCAGTGGCTCCAATACAATCACAGTGAATTAAGATGGCCTATTTGCAGGGTGTTCATAAATATGTATTGCTGCTCCTCAACCTAGTTTTCCTGGCAACTTCTGCTTTCTCGTGTGTCAGAAGATCTTCTGAAAGGTTCTGCTGAAGCTCACTGGCCAAATGCCTCTGTAAAGACTTTTACAGAAGCTGAGGTTACATGGCCTCTCCTTAAATCAGAGCTGAATTGTTTGGAGTGCTTCAGCCTTCTGATGTGCTGCTGTTTCCAGAAAATCAGTCCCTTTCTGGATGATGCTGATCCTGCTACCAGGCCACCAAAGCTCAGGCACCCAAATGCTCAGCCACACGCCATACCTTTGTGTGCCACGTTAGACTGACATCCAGCATGGCTGAACACTGCTTTTCCAGCTTCAGTTGGTTCTCATCAGCCCAATGAAATGGGTCCTGGGTGCTCACAAGCTGCCTGCAGAGGAGATGCCCTTTCTCCTCTTTGCTAGGGCTGAGCACACTCATGGCTCTGATAAGTGTCGTATATAGGTGGAGTTCTGAGGAGTTCACCTGTTACTGAGAGGCAAAAGAAAAAGCTGAAAAAGGGCAATGACATGAGAGGGTGTGGTTGGTCTCCACCAGGGCTCAAGCTCTGACAGCAGAAGGTTACGTTTTACCTGGCTGGCAGTGGCATGTCTCCCGAGGAACCATCTCTCTGTCCATCAGTGCTGGCTCTCCAGGAAACTCTTCTTCTAGGAAGTCAGTGTAAACATCTCTTGCCATCAGCTGACCTTGGCTTAAGCTCTGGGAATTCCCCAGTGGAGGAGGAGGTGGTTGTCTGAGGACAGCAGCATGCAGCTCAGAAGCTGCTCCTCATGGAGACCAGAGTGTCTGTGACCATCCATTCCCTACGTGCCTCTGCTGATGCTTGTCTGGAAGGATCCTTGCAGTACAGGAGCAACTCTCAGCACCATGCCAGCTCCCTCTGAGCTCCTGCTGTTGGGTTGGGACTAAGGAGCCCTTCCACCTCCACTGCTACCTCTCACAAAGCAGGCAGTTGGCCAGCCCAGGTGTGAAGTAGCCTGTGCTCACTGCCTAGTGGAGGGGGGAGGAAAACAACGCAGTACCAAGCACAGGAAAGGTTGGGTTTCATTTATTGTTGAGATATCAAAGATAGGGGAAATCTAGCAGCAGCTCTGGAGGAGGTGAGCGGAAGGCCTCGCAGTGTAGGAAGTGTTGGCTGAATAAAAGTGGAGGATGTTTATGGTGTGAAATCGGGAAGTGTTTTCAGGAAGCTGGTAGGAAAATTTGGCTGAGATAGGAGATGGGAAAACAAGAATGCAGAGAGGGAGAAGAGGAATGCTCTGCCCTGGTGAGCTGTATTGTTAGAAAACTGG
>VWZY01004498.1:93981-104579 GCA_013399075.1 Chloroceryle aenea | reverse complement strand
GCACTCCCTGCCCCAGCCCCAACCCCCCCACCCCCCAACAGCTACTTTTGCCTCCCAGAGGGCTTTACTGGATTTGCCCACCTTGCTGTGATCCTTTTTTCCCTTTTCCCCTCCAATTGCAGAGGTGGGGAGGGAGATGCCCAGACCCCTGCAGCCTCAACACCTGGCTTGCTCTCTAGAATAGATGACATGCCATGAGTCAAGGGTCTGACTCCAGTTTGGGTGTCAGATGGGAAGAGGTGGCTCATGAAGGCTGGTCAGCTCTGGGGCAGGGCCCAGCTGCCAGTTTATGGGCAGTGGAAGCTTGGGAGTAGTGCATTTGGGAACTGCCAACACGGACACGGGCGAGGGCTGAGACTGGGTTTGCAGGGCTGCCCAGACTGAAGGGGTTGAGCTGTGGGTGAGAGCTGGGGAAGCCTCACTGCATGGCTGCCACAGCTGTAGCTCCACATCGCCAAAAAGGTCTTGGTATCATCACAGAACAGCTTAGGCTGGAGGGGACCTTAGAGATCATCTAATCCACCCTCCCCGCCGTGGACACTGATGCCTCTCAACCAGACCAGGTTGCTCAAGGCCTCATCCAACCTGGCCTTGAACACCTCCCAGGAGGAGGATCCACAACCCCTCTGGGCAATCTATTCCAGAGTCTCACCACCCTCCTACTGAAGAGCAGAGGTGCTCCAGCCCCTGGATCATCTTTATGGCCTCCCCTGGACTTGTTCTAACAGATCTATGTCCCTCTTATAGTGGGGACACCAGAACTGGACGCAGTATTTGAGGTGAGGTGTCACAAGAGCAGAGTAAAGGGGAAGAACCACCTCTCTTGATCTGTTGGCCACACTCCTCTTGATGCATCCTAAGGGTGGCCTTCTGAGCTGCGTGAGAGCACTGCTGGCTCATGAGCTTCTTGTCAATCAACACCCCCAAGTCCTTCTCTTCCAGAATACTCTCAACCCACTCTGTACCCAAGATGCTGTACTCCCAGGGTTTTGCATCAATTCTGGGAGCCATGCAAGGGCTTCAGAAGCAGCAGCTTTCCTTCTTATTTCTATCCCTGCTTCTGATTTGCTCTGTCACCTCAGGCAAATCATTTAACCTCAGCTTCAACCTATTTTACGGGGATGTTGCAAGGCTTAATTAAAGCTTGTAAAAGGTCTTGAGTTTCCTGAGAGGTGCCTGCTGGAGTGGGGTGATTAATCACATGTTGATGGGAGGGATCTTGTGGGGGTAAACCCAAGCAGTCAACAATAGGGCAGATGATATTTTTCCCTGGGGGAATAAGACAAGGGGGTTGTAAAAGCATGCACATATCAGATTTATTCATTCTGGATATCAAGCTGTTGAAACTGTAGGGAGGCTCTGTGGCCAAAACCACAGAAATCTGACTGTATGGCTGAGATAAAGACATTCTGAATTTCCGCAGAAGTCAATCAAAGATACATAAATTAGGGTGTTTCCCCCTACACTTCGGAGTCACAAAGGTGAACAATGCGCAGAACTTTGAGTTTTTAGAAATAAATGTTTGGCACTTCCTCTGAACGCCATCCTGACCCTCTGAGAAGGTGCCAGAATCACCCTGTTAGTATTCATTGCTGTAGAGCAAAAGGGAAGATAATTATTGAGAGGAGGGGGGGAAAAAGCCCCTACCTTTTGCTGAGCTTTATGCAGTTGTTCGCATGATTGCCCAATTGCCCTGCTGTATAGAAAAGGAGAGGACAGGGAAAGTGCTGGGCTCTGTGCAGTTATTTTCAAGGTGACCCAGTTCTCCTTCTTTGTGGAAGAAACAGAGGAGGAAAAGTTGCCTGCTGAACTCTCTGTAGTGGGTTTTTGGATTTATTTTTGGCCAAGTTCTTTTCTCCTTATAACTTCATCTCCTTCAATAGACCGGCCTCGAATTTACACCAGAATCCTGAAAAGGAGCTGAGGCTTAGAAAGCGATCCTGGCAGAGGCTGCACGGTCTCTGGTTGGCTTTTGCATTCAGCAGGTTTTGCCCCAGAAGTTGGTGCTTCCAAAGGGACAGACCCTGCTCTGGGCTTTGCCTTTGAATAGCGGGGAGGGCTCCCCGTGGCCCCGGCGACCGGAGGGAGCTCAGCGAGCCCTTGTGCATGCAAACGAGGGTGGTTTCATACGCCTTGCAGAGACAGAGTGTAAATCAATATTGTTTTGTAGGTCGCTTGGCTTGCCACACTTTTTTCCTTGGGGAACATCCAGTATCCGTGTACTCGGGGAAGGACGCTGCAGGGGAGAGGGGATGGCTGTGCCCTCTGCTTTCACCTCAATATGCAGCTCGGTGAAAACTGGATTTTATCCTTCCAGGGACCAAACAGAGCCAGCCAAAACCAGAGATTATCATCACTAAGGAATCCTGCCTGGGGAGCTTCCACCAACCAGGAGAGCAGTTAGATTGAGATTTATTTTTTTTTTTAAAAGCATTTTTTTTTTATGGCACGGCAGTTTTAGTTGAGCTAAATGAAGCTTATTGCAGTGGGGAATTCAGCGTGCACATGTTTAAAAATCTTTTTAAGATTGGATATTTTAACTCCAGCAAATAATCAAGTCCCAGGAACAATTTAGATGAGTAATATATTAAAAACAGGCTTATACAGATCCAAGAAAAACGTTGGAGGATCCATAGGGGTCATTGTTATGCACTGCAGGCTTAAATATATTGACTTTTACAACTGCAAATGGATGGCTGCAGAGTGGTTTCCACCAAAGAGCAGTTTCAGTTGTGATAACTCATACAAAGTGAAATTCAGTCTTGTGCTCAGAGCCGGCATGAGGGTGAAGAATTGAGTGAACTTAATCTTTATCTCTCTACAAACATTACATCTCTTTAATCCTCGAGGCATGCCATTCCTGGGAGGACCCAGCAGAAAGGATGCAACAGAGCAGGGCAGGAATCAGATTTGTTATTTATGGAAAAAATCTGAAATTAGAGAAAACCTGTTCTGGAATTGCAGGAAAGAAAACATTTTTCAAAGGGGAAGAAAATCTCAAAACCCAAAATAAACTGATTTTTTTTCCCTAATGAAAGTGTTTTCCCTTCTCTAAAATTACATCATTGTATCACAAGTGGCTGAGGAAATTGAAATGTGCCAGTGAGAGGAATGTCAACCCTTCCATTTCAGGAAAATCAGAATCCTTTACGTAGAAGAGATTTCTTTCTGATCCCAAATTTGTGAAGCTTAGAGGGTTTTATAGAATATTGCTGCTTTTCTTGTGGAAGAAAGCAAAGGAACAAATCAAACCCCAAACTCTCTTGGAAATCATGTGAACTGCTCTGTTAAGCCCAAATGCCTACAGACGTTTGAGATTTTAAAGTGCATAGATAGGAAATATTCAAGGAGTATGGGTAGGTAGGACATGACCATAAATCCACAGGCTTCTCTGTGACACCATTATCCGTTCCTCTGGACTATTAGAGGGGATGCAACAGTGAAATCAGCTGTCCTGGGGCACTGCCTTGGAGTCCCAGGGCTTTCTCCTGGCAGGGTCTGTTGCCCACACCGAGGCGTGCTGTTTGTGTGCAGCGTAGGCAAAAAAACCTGAGCGGTGTTGGTTTTCACTTGCTCGCGTTATGCAAAGCTCTAGAACTTTACCGAGGTGATTTGAATTAATTTTTAATCAAATTTATGTTCTCGTGCCAGAAAAAACTGTTGATGAAACTGGGTTTCCATTGGCACCAAGACCTAAACGCTCAGCAAATAAAACAGCATGGGAGCCGTAATCAGCATGTGAAGAACAGCCCCCGGCACAGCCAGATCCCCTGAAGATTGCTGAATAGCTACATTTCTGTAATGCTTCCTCCTATGACGTGGTGTGACAGCAGATATTTCCTCCCCGAAGATGAATTTGTCATTAACAAAGCCATGAGAGGTGACAGTGTCAGGAGCTGGGCTTGTAATCACCTTCAGAAGCAAGATATTTTGCAGGAACCCAAACATCTGAAGGAAAATATTTTGCTTTATTCACAAATATTCATTTCTGGTCCATTGGAGGAGCTGCGTAGTTGACTAATTGGGGAATTGGGAACCAGGGGTTCACGAGTTGTAATCCTTGGCTGAGTGGAGCACTGTGTTCATTACAGCTGTCACTCATCTCCCTCCTGTCTCATTTTTCTGATCTGTAAATTGAGGTTAATTCCCTCTGTACACCGAAGGCGCAAGGAGGATTAATTAGATGGTGGCTGTAGCTCTGCAGTCTTCTTGTTGGGCAATGCTTGGAGCTCCTGAAGAAACTGAACTGTCTCATTGGAAAATGTTCTTTTCTGTGGAAAACCTGGATCTGCTTCAGGTCCAAATCACTGAGATATTATTGTTTTCATCTGAAAATTACCAAAATACGAAACAAATGTTTCTGACACAAGGGGGAGAGGAAGGCAAGCTGACCTTTGAGAAGTGTTTAGCAGGTTTACCTGTGAAGGGGAGCAGGGAGGTTTTTCTTACTGAAAAGAAATTCCTAACTCTAGTATCCCAAATACTTGGCAACAGCATAATTGTGACTTTAATAGAGCTCTCAGTTTTCCTGTTACAATAAATGAGGTCTGCTCTGCGTTAAAAACAAAGCAAAGGGGAAGCAAACAAACCAGAACCCCAACCCTTGTAGCTGTCCAGGGAAACGAGTTCACTGTTGGGCATATCTCAAACCTAGGCAGGAACTGCATGTTCTCAAACCGATGAAATTTACCCACCAGTTGCTTGTTGGGCTACATTAGCAAACAAAACAAACTGGCTGACGTTTTGTGCTGTACTGCACGGCAAAAAAACACCACTCCCAATGGCTTTTCCAAGTCCAGGGATGGAGCAGGCAACTTAACTACTTATTTACTCGGCTCTGCTCACCCAGAACGGACCCAACCTGATGGATGGTCCCTGACCTCTCCACTCCTTATGACCACCACCAAGACTGTCACTTGGGTGTCTTCTGAAGGGGGAGATGCAAACCTCCCATCTGGCAAGAGTCCAGCCTATTTTTGTTCCATACCATCGTAAGAAATACTACACTCCCCTGAATGGGTGACCTCAAAGTCACACATGAGTTAAATAGAAGCATAAGTTATCTGGACTCACTGCCATGCAACCCTTCTCTGGGAGGAAAGGGTAAATAAACAAATCATTTATTAGCAAGTAAAATTGTTTTTTCTTTGAAATGCAAAAATGTGCTCTCTGGTGAATGATGTTTTTAGCTTCACCCTTCGCTCTCACCAGGCAGAGTCCAAGCGTGTCATGAGCAAAACTGCTTTCAAGTCACCCGTCCAGCTGGTCCTCTGTAGGGTGGTGCTTCTCTGGTTAATTACTTAGGACAACACTGGAACAAGGGGAATTTAGCCACTGATACCGGGGGTAGTGGCAGGGCCCAACTCTGACTGTGGCTGTGGGGCAGCACCAGCTGAGACACCCCACAGTCCTGCAGCTGGGGGACTTAGGAGCAGGAGGATGAGCTTGGGTACCACCAAGCTGGAGGCTTTCTACACAGAGCTAATGACAGGGAATAGGTCTATGACACTCAGTAGACATGAGACATCTGGAGAACATGCTTTTTTTCCTCCTGTGGAGCCCAATTCCATTGGGAAGGGGAATCTGTTCACTGTTTCAGGGTCATAGGCAGTGTGGGACAGGCTCTGAAGACAGGAAGGTGGCAGAGCTGTGGTGTGATGCTGCACAGACCCCCTGGGAGGGGGATGTCTTCCAACACCCAGCCTTGCTCAGTTGTCTCGGTTGGTGCATTTTCATTTGCCCTTGTTTGGGGAAAGAGGGAAGACTGCAGTAGCCTGCAGAACCCTTGGTTTCATGGCCACCATGTCCCCTCTTCCATGAGGGAGATGGTTCTCCCAGGGTCACCTCCTTTTGGAGTGCCTGGCAGTGCTGGGAAGGTGCAGACACCTTCCCAATTTGCTTTAGATCTCTCTCCCCTCCCTGGCTGATCCTTCAGCTTCCAAAACTGTCATAATTTTGCATCAGACAATAACTACTGCAGCATGTCATAAAAGTGCACAGACTCCTTGCCTGACCACCCAGCCTCCATCCTTTAAGCCAGCTCCTTCCAACCATCTAATTAACGTAGCCAGCATGTTAATCAGCCCATCCATCCTCAGCAAGGTCCTGTACCATGTTTCTGCTCTACATCACAGGGGCCTAGCAAACAGAGATATGCATCCAGCAGGTCAGGAGATTCACTTTGGATGTCTCCTTTGATACCTGCATCTTGAGACAAAGCTGGTCCCATGTCCAGGGGAGTTGACAGGGGCAGTAGCTGCCTTTACGTCCCTGCTGCTTAGTGCTGCCAATTAGGACATGCCAGGGAGGAAACTGGGCTGAGTTCCTGCAGTTTCTTTGCTCTGATGGTTGTCAGCAATGCTTGGAAGGTGGGGCAGCACTTGCTGCCACCCCACAGGAGTGTGGCAGCGAGTCAGTGAGGAAAAGCAGCTGTTTTGTGTGCTGAGGAGGAAGATGAAGTGGGCAGGTAGAAGTATGAAGGAAAGCCTGGTGAGAAACCATTACTGGATCATGTCAGCTTAGCAGATCAGAGCTCGTAATTCCATTAGGAGGGTGCAGGTCAGGGGCAAACCTCCCAGCTCCCCCTCCCTTCAGAAAGGGCTTCAAGACCATTAAGCCTTTTAGAAATTCTGATTCACAACAGGATTGAACTGGTGCCACCAGGACATTGGCAAGCCACCAGTCGTTCCTACTGCCACCCATGTCCTGCGTCACCGCGCGGGTTGTTAGTGCCTGCCACACTCTTGGGAAGGAGAAGTAAACATCTTCCATGTAAATTGGTTAGTTACTACCACAAAAATGTTGTGTTTCTCTCATTTACAGTGCACCAGCCAAGTAAGCCCATGGATACAAGAGCTCAGGGACAAACACCTTCCCCCAGCGCGGTGGTTTGAAGAGTTGTTTAAGATACTTGTAAAGGACTCGGGTCTTGGAATAAACTGTCGTGTAAGAGACACAAACCAAAAGTAACAGAGACGTGCTCAGCTCTTGCCATGGTTGCTGGAGCTCCAAAGTAGCTGTTTTGTAGGCTGTGTCAGCTGTGATTTATACAACTGTTTTCAGGATCGTATCATCGGGTATTTCTTAAAAACTGCCTGATTTCCCCAAAGGCTGGACTCTAGAAATGAGATTCCTGACATTCCTCTTATTGTCCAGCTGAGACCTGTGGTACAAACAGCAATTTTGTAAGGCTGTTTTGAAAAGCGAGCTGCGTTTGTTATTGAGCCCTCTCTCTCCATCTTACTTGGGCTTCTCTTCTTTCTCTACTGTTATTTATGAGCATGAAACTGGTGCTTTTGTTCAAAGAGGGATTGCTTCATGAGGAAAATTGTCTGTTTCAGTGGTCTGCAGCTTCTGAATGAATACTCTGAGTCAGTAAATGTGCTACCACAATTTCATAATTTATCTGTATGAGGATTAAAATAAGCTGAGAAAAACAACAAAACAAATGGGTTATTTTAGCTGTGACTACTCCAACATGCAGGACGAGAGGAAAAGTGCATCTTGCTTTCTGATTTAAATAGCACTAACTTATTTTTAGCCCTGTAGCCCATGTGGGAGCTTGTAGTTGAAGCAGGAACAGCGATGCCATGGTGGGGTAGGTTCTCCTGGGCTGTTAAATCCTTTCTCTGGCAGTTTTAGCACAGCTCAGAGCTTCAGCATAAGATAGTGGGGAAAAGTGGATTGGTATCAACAGTCCCTCAGGTGCAACCCCTAAATCTGTGAGCTCTGAAATGCGTGCACCCAAAAGCTTTTGTGATAGTTTTGGGGGGAATGGGAAGGGAACCTTCCCCTGGCACTGGCATCTTCCTGTATTCCCACATTGACCCTATTGCTCCTGGACCCGACCCATGTGAGGACACATTTGACCTTGCAGTGTTTGTTTGCCCTTTCCTGGGACCTGCCTAGGGCAAAAGAAGCTCCAGCAAATCCAGCACTTGTACTGGGCAGGGTACAGATGTGTGTGTTCAGACCTTTGGGTCTGTGACACCGAACATGAAAGTTGAGTTCTCCTGTTTAGGGACCCTCAGTGCTTCCAGAGCAGGAAAGTGAAATAGCACCCATGCCCTGGAGGCCACCACTTTGGGGAAGGGCTTTCTGAGGTGCTGCCGAGATGAAATACAAGTCCTGACAGCTGTCTGTGAGGGGATCTGCACTTGTCTCTGCATGGGCTCATGTTTTAGAAAAGCACTGGACCTCCAAAAGATGCAGAAGCACCGGAGGTCTTCCAGAGAATGTGCTAAAGGGGGAAGCCAACGTAAGCTGCAAATCCAGGGAAAATAAGGGATCATTTCAGATGAGCACTGGCACCTAATATTGTTTAAAGTCTCTGATGATACTCAAGCCATCCACATGGGACTGAAGTGTGCTATGTGGGAAGGAGGGGAGACCTGCATTGCACATGGTGGGCAGTCCTTTTCTGGGTGCAGTGTACTTGCAAGTCAGGATGGCCTTTTTCTCTCCCACACTTGTCTCCAGCCTCTGTTGCTTCTTGGCAATTATGGTTTATATCATCCAGGCAGAATAAAGGGCATCTGCCCCACGAAATGTATGGTCCTGAGTCCTGAGCTTGCGTGGGGCATGGCTGAAACCTGCCACGTGTGACAGCATTTCTGCATCACCAGCTGGAACGATGCAGAGGCCGAAAAGTCAGATGTGGGTTTTCAAATGAACTTCTGAGAAAATTCCTGTATTTCCAGCACTCTCATCTGTGGAGCTCTGCTTGAACCTCAGAGTCACCCTTAGTGCGGAACCATGAACCTCTCCAAAAGAGCCATTTCTCCAGCCAGAGTTTTCTTGGTCATGTCTTTATACTGTGCGTTTCCCAATGTCAACTAAAATGAAAAGGCCATGAAGACATCACCCCTGTTTACAAAATGACAGAAACAAACACTTGCGTTTGCGAAAGCAAATGTCAACACCATTGATCTAGAGCTGAGTTGTTTATGATGAAGAAAGATTAATATTTAATGGAAGGTTCCCCCCCCCCCCCCCTTTTTTTTAAAGGTGCCTAAAATCACCAGACTTTGCAAAAAATATGATTTTGATTAAGAAACATCTGACTTAATAAGAGCAAAGTCAAAGTTAATATGTGCATAGTTTTGTATTAACCTGCCTTTAATTTTGGAGTAAAAGTAATGATTACAGTAAATTTGTTCATTTATGAAACAGAGAGGAAATGTGATATGCAGAAGAGATTAGGGGCAAGGAAAACAACCCTTCTCCTGAAACTGAGACGATCTCTGCCACTGCCCTATCCCCCCAGACTGCTCCCTCTAGGCTCTCTCAGAAACAGGGACAGGGGTTTTTCAAGGGTACATAAACTGCCACATCACAGGGGGGGAAAAAGTCAGGATGGAAAGAGAGATTAGAGGGCTTTTCTTTGCAGAAGGTTTCAGTTCAGACTGAGTGAGTGAAATTGGGTCTTCCTGCTGGTCTGAAGGTACTAAAATGGAAAAGTAAGAAAAAAACAGAAATTGTGTAGCTTTTTGGAGAAAGATCCAGCCCACAGTTCAGACCAAGAAGAGCTGAGTCCTGTGAGTCCTTTCTTGTGCATCCAAGAATGGACCACAGAGCAAGATCTCATCCTACAGGAACATGAAGCAGCAGCCAGAGCACCCCAAAGGTAGGGTGAAGGATGCTGAGTGGGAAAAGCTTTGCTGGAGGAACGATCAGGAGGAGAAAAGCAGTGCTGTAGCGTGGTTAGCCTGGGTCTCGGTGCCAGCAAACAGAGCAGGATCCCTTCTCCAGACCCTCTGGCATCATCTTCCCTTGCATCTCTTGGGGCTTTGTGGCTGCGAGGCTCTGCTTGGAGCCCAGGGCAGTGCTGCAGAGATGATTGTGAGCCATACATCTTCTGCTGCCTGAGCATATTCCACCCCAGGCTCACTGAAGGCCTGTTTTAAAATGTTTCCAAAACATAAGTTATGCAAACATCTCTTTCTGAAAGGCCCCTGACATCCCTTTATTAACCATTTTACCACTGCAAAAGGAACGTCCCAAGGAGATGTTTCCATGCTGGCGGTGGCCAAGGGATGGGACCTGTCCTGGCCACTGCCCTGCAAGGGCTCAGTACTGGGTGGGAGCAGCAGCATTGCCATCCACCTGCACTTAATGTCCCTCGAGCCTGGAGGCGGGGGACGGCCACTTTGTTTGGCAGCCAGGTTTTTGTTTGCAGGCAGGGGGGACTGTTTGATCTCACGGTGATGTGAAAAGCCGCTGCGCCGGGATGCGCTTGGAAAGCGGCTGCTTTGGTGGTGGCCCTGATAAAGAGGCCGGTGGCTTTGAAGGAGAAAGGGAGTGTCCGAAGGGACCCCCGGGTGTTTGGAGAAGGGGGCACCCCTTGGCGGATGACAGCCCAGGCACGCAGCTCGTAACGCACTCTCCTCAGGTTATCTAAATAGCGTATAAATCACTGTCGGGGCTGCCATTTCCTCTGACGGGGACCCGTGTTAAGTGATTAATAACACACAAACAGTGGTACTTTGTGGAACTGCAGTAAATTTTATTATAACTTCCTTCCACTTGATAAGCACTTCCATGGAGACAGAGGCGGGCTGCGCCGGACGCCCACCCCCCTCCCATCCGCCGCCCGCCGC
>VWZY01004498.1:79459-93966 GCA_013399075.1 Chloroceryle aenea | reverse complement strand
GCAGAAGACCCCGGCTGCCCCAGCGCTCCGGCCTTTTCATGACCAGCTGCAAGCCATGAAAAGGAGAGGGTTTTTTTGTTTGGTTTTGTTTCGTTTGACTGGAGAGAGCCTCTCATCCCTACTGACTGACCCAGGGTTACATCTTGCACACCTGCTGTTTGAAAAGTCCCACGAAGTGTCAAGCGGAGCGCGACGTGTGAACGCACAGCGCTCAGCATCCCTGCGCCGTGGCAAGGGCTCGCACGGGGGTGCTGCAATAGGAATGCTCCGTGCACGAGGGACAGATGTAGAAGGAGAGGAGCTGGTGGGGTTTGGGGTTTGGAAAGCAACGAGAGCGATTGCTGACGCTCTTACTGCTTTGCCCCATTCTCTTGAGGATTCACATGTTCTCTAAATATTTACAGAGAAACGCGTTCGTCTCTGTGGAATGCTATTTGTTTTTAATTTATTTTTCCAAATGTTACTCTGTTTTTTTTTTTCAAATAGGAGAGGAGGTTGCTGGTGGATGAATGAGAGTGCTCAGTGAAGGCAAGGGGGGGTCTCTGCCCTGCTCACCCCCTGTCTGCCCCTCCCCAGTGCTGGTCTGCACGGGCAGGTTTCAGTAGATGTGGGAAGATGCACATAGGGTGAGTTAGGTTTGAAGATGCACCATTGTTTGTTTTTTCCCCATATAATTTATAAAATCATGGTGGTGTTGTTTTCTAGGCTTTAATGCACTGCATGTGGGAAGGGGGCAAGGTGCAATTGTGAAACAGGAGCAGGCAACCACTGGGAAAAACTGAACCAGGTTTGGTGTCTCTCTGTAGAGACCGGAGCCAGAAATTTGGTTTTGCTGCTGGAAGAGGGAAATCGTTATGAGGAGAGGCGGTGGGAGCTGGGGTTGTTCAGCCTGGAGAAGAGGAGACGCAGGGGGGACCTCATCACTCTCTCTGACTACCTGAAAGGAAGCTGTAGTCAGGTGGGGGTCGGGCTCTTCTCCCAGGCAACCAGTGATAGGTCGAGGGGGCACGTCCTGAAGCTGTGTCAGGGGAGGGTCAGGTTGGATCTTAGGAAGCACATTCTCATAGAAAGGGCAAGAGAACCCTGGAATGGATTGCCCAGGGAGGTGGTGGAGTCACCAGCCCTGGAGGTGTTTAAGCAAAGACTGGATGCTACACTTAGTGACATGATTTATCTGATGTCAGGGTGTTAGGTCATAGGCTGGACTTGATGATCTCAGAGGTCTTTTCCAGCCTCAATAATTCTGTGATTCTGTGATTGTGAGGGGCTCATGTGTGGACTTGAGCATTGCTTTGGCTTTTGGGACAGACAGGGAAAATCACAGCAGCGTGTGGGACAGATCTGAGCTAAGGCAAATAGCCCAGATGCTGCTGAGGTTTGGAGGTGACACTGAGCAGGCATCCAGGGCAGATACAGCCCTTGTACCTCTACGTAAGACTGTGTGGTCCATGAATGAACTTTTCCCCCCTATTTTTTGGCTAAGCACAAACGAGTTTCTTGGTCTGGTGTGTGCAGATGGCTGATCTTGGCTGGCATGGTGCCATGGGGATGCATTGCAATAACATGGATTTTATATGAAGGAAAAAGCCCCTGGAGAAACAAAGCTTTGAACCATTCAATTTTGAACCATTCAATTTGTAATGGTGCAATGCTGGCAGCAAAAGCTGTGAATGAAAACTTGTGGGACACTGAATGAGCCAGTTAATCTAGATGGGTTTCCTTATTTTTCTTTCCTTGTAGGCATTGAGTGTAGGTTGAATTTTATTCTGACAGCCAAATGCTGGGCTGACTGCAGAGCAGCATCTGTGCCCACACTTCTGAGCTCTTGGAAATCCTAGCTGTGAATGATTAAAATGCAAACAAAGTAGTGAGGTGGTTTTGTTATTCCTAGAGCAGATCCAAGCGTTTTTTATGAGATAGCAAAGCAAACAGCATCTTCTCTTGGATCCTATCCTAGGGGTGGCTTCTGGCTGCAATGGGAACACATCTGCTGTATGTTGTTCTTGGGCATCCCTGTCCTGAAGGAAGCCAGGTACCTGCTCTGAAATGAGCTCTGTCCCTGCTGTCACTGTGGGGGCCCATGTGGAGCTGGAGCTGTCACCAGCAGCGAGCTGGTGGCACTGCTCACTGTCAGATTTATCAGTGAGAGGGACACTTTCAAGGTGTCGTGACTGATGGTCTCCCAACTGAGCTTCCCAAGAATCTTGCTTTTTTTGTTTTCATAATTTCTTTTTCTTTTTCTCTTTTTCACTTTTTCCTGAGGTAGATTATGTGCAAAGGAAGTATGGAGTAAAAATCTTATCATCCCAGCCTCAGAGACTTACACATCCAAAAAAACCTAGTGGAATAGCAGTAGAGGCTGGGAGGATGCTGCCGTGGTCAGGGGAGAGGCAAACAGGCGTGGGTGCAATGCCCATCTTAGATAAGGTGTTAAGAAAAAGTGAAAAGCTTCAGAGGAAGAACATTCCTTGAAATAAAAAGTAGGGAAGAAGTAGGACTTCTCTGGAGGTTCAACGGCAGGGTGGAAGCCCAAGGTTTCCAACAGCATGTGGCAACCATGGGGGATGATAGGGAATTTCTTCCTGTTGCCTTCGTGTAAATGGGGTTATGAACGCTCAGAGTAGTCAAACTTTGGCAAGAGAGATTTCTGTCACAGTCCAAGCCACAAATACATTTCAGGGAAAAGGTAGAATATTAATTTATTTATTTTTTAAAAAATTCATTTCCCAGAAAATACTGGGGAATTTTCAGTAACTTTTCTAAATGCTTTTGTGAAACCTTCAAAATTTTTGTGGGTTTTTTATCCTCCCATTCTAATCTTCACACAACTTAAAAGACACTAGTATTTTTGATGGAGCTCTCACTCAAGTATGTTCGCCGGAAGTCAACCCACAAAGAACTATTACAAAGAAAAATTCCTTAGACAGTTTTATGCTCTGAATTACTCAGAACCCCACCACAAAATATTGAAAAATCTGCTGAAATTTAAAAAAAGAAAAAGAAAAAGGAATCTGAAAGATCATGAAGAAATAAGTATCTACTGTCCCACAAAAAAGGCTTTACTTCTGCGGGCCAGAAAGATTTGTATCGTAATATATTCTGACACAGAACAAAGAAAATAAATGAGAAGCAAGCAGCCGCCAGCTCTGTCTTTCGCACGTCTGCATGGAAATTCAGCCCTTCTTCTGGGATTTGGTTTTGTTCCTCGTGTTCTGCGGTGGGTCCCAGGCACTTTGGCCAGCACAGCCAGGGGAGTACCCTCTCCCACGTGGGCATGGCCCCTGGCATGTGCTGCCTCTGCTGCAGCCCCTACCTGGCAGTGGGGATGGAGACGGGAAAAGATCGGGGGGGGTTTCCAGGCAGGGGTGGGATTGGAAAGTGTCTACGTGTGAGGAATGCATGACCTCTCCCCAACTCCTGGCTAATATATCCACCACACTTTGGGGTTTAAAATCAAACCTCTTCACGTTTTCGCTGTTATCGTGGGCTTTCTGGAGACGCTCTTTTATATTGCATTGCATCACTTATATCAAAACCAGATCAGAAAAAATTCTCCTTGGTCCTTTTTTTTATGACTGTGAATTTCAAAGCACGCCAGGATTACACAGGGGAGGGGGGGAAGGTGCTTCCAGCCTTCATCTAAAACGGATTCATTCCTGTCACCAAAATACATTAAAAAAGGAATAAATAAAACACGAACTAATTCCAGGCAAGACAGATGGATGTGATAGTTGAGCTTTGGATGATGCTGGCCATGCTGAGCCCTTGCAACGTATCTTGAGTGGGCAAAATGTACATGATGCTGAGCAAAATGTGGTTTTCACACTGGTACCATGATTATGTGCTTACATGGACCTCGTGAAACACTTGAGGTTCTCCTCTAAGACAAAATGCTGTGTCTTCAACCCCGTCTGTATTTACTGGAGAGAGAAGAGGATTCCCCGTGGGACTGTCTGTTGCAACACCAGTGTCTCCTGCCACGCCGTGCTCTGCTCCCACCCCGTTCAGATGTGGGCTGTGTTAGTCACCATATTATTGGGACATCATGAAGAAATGGGAGCTGCTTGTGCAGAAAAAATCAACCATTTCAGTTCCACATTAGTGGGCATTTCCAAATACCTCAGATAAAGGAGAATTAATAAATCAGATGTTCTGGATAACTTTGGAGCTCCACTCTTGTTTTCAAAAAGTGTCAAGGTCTCTTCTTCCAGTGACTGCCATTGTCCACTCAGGTACAAGGTGTTTCTGAAGAGGTTTCCATGTATTATGCAAGTACAGCCTGGGAAAAGTGAGTGGTACCTTTCTTTCCCCAACTCAACAATTCTTACAGATTGTGACTGGTCCTCTGGACCGTGTCGTAACTACGGCTGAGCACAGAATGTTTATGGCTTTGGTTTCCTTCTTCCCCATGCTCTGGTGTTCACACCACCACAGTCTGCAGGCCTCAGGGAAGTATTTTGAATGATCCACTATGAGGTCTTCACTGACACTTGAAGTCTCATTTTGTCCTTTGCAGGTGCTGTAATGTTGCTGGAAGATGGACTCTGCAGTCGGGCTGCTTTCCTTATCCTGCTGTCTTTCTGCGTCCTGCTTGCTCCTGGTGAGACCTGGCCACTTGCTGCAAGTATGAGAAAGTGCTGCCCTCCTTCTCAAAGTGTGCTCCTGGTTGCTAAACCAAAGTAGGGCTGGAGTGGACCAGCCAGGCTCTGAATTACCCCTCGCAAAACTTTTTTTTCCTGAAGTTCACATCCTTGCTGTGACAGTGCAAAGAAAGAGCTGAATTTTGGGGAGTTCAGGCAGAAGAGGGCTGGCTCTCTTGCTGTTGAGAGGCACAGTTATCATGGCCTGTTCTCAGGGAAGCACCTCTGAAGGCTTGTGACTGGGGATGGTTGCACTAGGAAATACCTGTAGTTGAATGAAGAGGAACAATGCAGAGATTGGGTTGAGTTCTCTGCCAAGCATTAGTCTGATAGAAGAAGAAAATGCCATGTGAGAAGACAGCCAGCTATTTATGTATGCTCTGTAAAGTCCTCAGGTGCAGGACAAACAGGGGAAGAAAAGATTTTAAAACCCTTGCAAGGACTGAGCCATCTCTGTTTCTTTGGGTTTGCCCTCCTGCCTTGAAGCAGCAGAGCTTTCTGTGTCTTTAATGGAACCAGGGACTTTAGGAAATGTTTAACCAATTCCTAATATATATATTTTTACCATTGAAATGCCAAAAGGATTTTGAAGAATGGAAAGAGAATCACTTGAATTGTATTTTACCCAAACTGCTGAAACCTGGGTAGTGACTCACCCCCAGCTGGTGTAAATCAGCCAAGGGCTAAGGAGCAGAGAGGCCCCCCCATGCTCATTTAAGCCTGTTGTCCTGGTCCACCCATACCAGAACCATCAGCAACTCCAGCATGCATGCTCTCCAGGAGAAGGCCATGGAGGACGGGGCTGTTCAGGACACAGCAGGATCTTTCAGGTAATGCAGTTGTTCTATTTGCTTTATATTTGGCTCAGAGACAGTTTGTATTGAATTGCAATATTCATTAGGGTGGTTTTTGTGGGTCTGGGGATGCTGTTCTGTGCCTTTGTGGGGTGTTATCTGTGTATACGTGCGAGCTCTGCGGTGGTTATTGTTTTTTGGTGATGGTGGTTGTTGTATATTTGTGACTGTGAAGAATTCTGAAGCATTGATGGTGTATTCCTTCAGTCCTTTTGGAGCAATGTCTTGCGATCACACATGCTGTGTGTTACTGAGGTACCATGTGAAGCTCAGGTGCTCGGAGGAAGCCTTGCTTTTGAAAAGCCCTGGCATAGCTTGGCCTGTTTGGACAGACCCAGAGGTTTGGACAGTCCAATGACATCCATATGCAATGATTTTTCTCGATTCACAATGCTGAAACTAAAAACCGCTTGGCTTTAAACTTTAAGCCTCTGCATACATTCCCCTGAGAATGAGCATTTCTGGCAAACTATAAGTTCTTAAATATCACTTCTCCAATTACATTCTCACAGGTTAGTATTTATGCAGGCCTGGCTTTTCCAATCCACGGAGCTGGTACTGGGCTGAGCCTTAATGCATTACAGGTGGCTTTGGGTGCTTTGGGCTCTCTGACCAAACTGGTTCCAGATGGCCACACAGTATGAGTAATAACATCAGCTCATTAAGTTGCAAGGTTTCAACTACAATCACAGAATTATCAATGAAATAAAAGCTAACGGCGTATCAGCTGCACCCTAAGCCATAAATAGGATTTACAGCAAAACAAAACCCTCATTTTGAACACAGATCTCTCATCATTTCAATAGTGGGTGTCCACATAATGGGTTTATTCACCAGCAAAAGAGTAAAAAACCTGCTTCCCCCCCNNNNCCCCCCCCCCCCCCCCCAAATGTACTCCTGAAGGCTACTGCTCTGCAGTCCTCTGAGCTTCTGATTTTTTGGGAAAGCTTTTGATTGGGGTCATTGAAAATGCACAGCAGTATTTATCTGGGATGACTTAAAAAATAACTGGAATGAGCTCAGGTCTCAGATCAAAGAGGGGAGTGTCAGAAAGTCTCATTACCTTGTTTTTCGTGTTACGGTTGCAAATGTTGTTCTTTTGAAAATTGTTATCCGTCGGTAAGTGTATATATCACGTCCAGCAGGATGGCTCTTGTCGTGTGTGCAGGTGGCTTCTGCTATTTCATAGCCTGTATCAACAGTGTTTTGTTGGTCTAGATGTCTGTTCTGTTCATAATCACCATGGGGAAACATTTCCCTAAGCTCCTGGGGTAGCTGAGATCCCTGATCTTGGCTATTAAGGGGTGAATTTTACATAAGGAATGTAAATCAAATAGAAAAATACACACAGATTAAATATTGCCTCTGAATTTTCATTGTCCTTGAGCCAAGCAGGAGGTGTTGGTGCACAAATACAGCAACTGAAGTAGATCCTTTTTTAAGTTCTGCTTGACTCTGACTTTTGTTTGGCTTGATAAAACTTCTGTCACTAATCCCTGAAACTGCAGTGCAGCAAACAGCATCAAATGTCTGATCACCCTCCCTGGTTTCCCTGGGGCTTCTCGTGCACGTGAAGTGTTTGGGGGGGTTTGCAGAAACCCGGCCAGGCTGAAGCTGCAGCATGGGGTGCAGTGTTGAGTCGAGCCCTGTGGCGTGGGCTGGGCAATGCTGATGTGGAATAGCAGAGAGGGCTGATGGTCCCTCTCACCCTTCCTTTCATTCTGCTAAATCTGACCCCTCTGCCAGGAACACGGGACTTCATCAGTAGTAAAAACCTAAATGACATCAAGAAAATTCATCTTAAGATATAAGTGTCGTGTGGTTTGGAGCAAGGTATCTCGTATGTTGTGGTATAAATGATGCCAGAATGATGAATAAGGAATGTTTCTAACCCAGCTAAAGCCACAAGCTGTTTTTCTGTGCTACTCTGTACCAGGCATCTGGGAAAACAGTATGTTGGGAGCATGAAGGTCTTGGTGGGTGTAGTAGAGATGATGTGTCTTCTGAAGCAGTAAATGGGTTTCCCAAGTTTGTGGGAAGCCTGGAGGAGCTTTGTATGACTCTGGTTTAGTCCTAGAGGTCCTGGTTGTGGTTAAAGCCTGGATGCAATACTCTGAGTCATGCTGATAGCTGGTGCAATGACTTTACTACTCTGCATAAATAAGAGATTCAAAGTCAGTCCCTTGACAGAGATATTTTCTTTAGATTTATCCTACCTGTTTGGGCTTCCCAGCTGCACTTCTGTTACAAGTGCAAGCAAGGCCTCCATCCATTTCTACCTCAAGGGCTGTTTACAGCAGCAGCACTGCGCACGGGTCATGCGCTAGTTCAAGCGTTACGGTGTTCGGGAAGGCGAGTACATCTAACGTCCTGCTAGTTGGGATTTAATTATCAGCATAAGTAATCCTGTAGGTAGTTCTCTCTCCATCCTGTAGTTCCGAGGGTCTCACAGATGTGCAGTATCACCGCTTCCAGATGTTGACGGCCCTTTCAGAGTACTGGGCACTGGCCCAAGGAGGGATTTGGTATCGGGGAATTCTGGCACCGGCTGTGTTTCCAGTGCTGTGTATAGCGAGGAAATTATTGTGTGTGAGTGTAATGCAGAGACACCACTGGAGGCTGAGCTTAAGTCCCTGGGCAGGCATGGTATTGATCAAAAGTGAGCACTGTGGGCAAGCACGGACAAACTAACCAGGTGATTTAGTGGGGTGGGTTTTTTCTGTCTTGGGCCGCTATTCTCCTTTGTGCTTTTGGAGTTGCGTTCCCTCCAGCACCACTGGTCCATAAGGAACAGGTTTTGGGTTAGGTGCTTGGTGTTACTGGGGGTTTGGAGGGCTGTACTCGGGCCTTCTGATTTCGATGTGTAATTTGGGCAATACAATGTGGAAGCTGTAGGCTGCTGGCTTACCTGGGTTAAGACCTGTACACCCTGTGGATGCTCATCATCAGTGGAAGGAGCAGAGAGCAGGCCAGGAGCTCTGAACCATGGTAAGCCTCTTAGGTGCTTCCATAGGAGCTTGGGTGGTGGGTTAGATATGGGATGGGTGTGCTGAGCTGAGTGGTGCCTTTCACTGTCAGTGTGACACTGGGCATAAAGCCAAATCCAGTTACGGCTCCATAGCAAGAACCTCCATCCTGGCTCTGGGGTTGGTTCAGGAGGTTCTGAGGGTAGGACATCCTCTGGCAGAGGAAGAACCACTTCTGAATGCAGCTCACCCCCCTGACCTGATGGTCTGCTAGCCATCTCTCTTGAGAGCCCCAAATTGCCTAGCTTCTTGAGGGAAAAATGTTGCTACCCACCTCTCCTATCAGTGTGCACCATGGGGTCCTGCAAAAGAGCCCTAGATGATGTGGCTACTTTTCCTGCAGGACCAGCATCCCACTTTGGGTCTTTTCATTGTACAACCAAGGTTTGGAGTCCAAGTGGGTGATCTCCAGCTCATCCTTCTCCCAGCCATTCACTATACACAGTGGGCCCATGAGCTTGGGTCTCAGCACTGGTAGTGTGTGTGCTGCTGATGCCGAGACCCAAGCTCATGGGCCAAGCAGAGCAATGCTGAAAGCTTGTGTGCAACATGAGGAATGCCAGACCTACCCACTGTCTCCAGATCCATCTCCCCAGCCAGGCTCTGGATCTTATTTAGATGCGGAGAGATTTATAAGGCATTCTCTTAATTAGGGGCCCCTGTTTTGACTGAGAAGGATGGGGAATGAGGAGACCTAACAGAGGCAGTGGCAAACAACAGACTGAAAGGGAAGGCTGGGGAGACTGGTGGTGTGTGCTGTAAAGAAGCAGGGGCAATAAAATACACCAATAAAAATGATGTGTACGTCCATAGCCTCATCTAAGAAAGGGAAACAACAGCAGGTCCCTTCTAAGGACAAAAAAGAGAAACCCCTCCATGTGGAAGCAATTATCAGAAACACATGGGAGAGGTGGACAGGGCAGACAAATCCAAAAGCCATATGATTCTGCACAGAAGAGTGAGGCTTGTGTAAATCCTGGGAGTTCATATATTTCACAACTCACAACATATAGAGACTTTGGTCTGCTCCAAAAGCTGCAACTGGGGAAGATTCCTCTCATTTTGGCCTCGAGGGCTGTGCACAGATGGCTAAAGCCAGGGAAGGAGCACTGGGTTGAAGGGGCTGGTGTGCTGCTGAGGAGAACTGGAGTCCTTGGCTGGAACTGCTTGGCTGTGAGGGCTTTCCTTTATAAAACACTTGCAGCTGCTCTGTGCCACAGCAGCACTTAGCTGGGGTACTGGGAGCAGTATAGCTGTGCTCCAGCAGTGCTGCTGCTGAGCCTTGGGACAGCTGTGCTTTGGTCTGTTTTGGAGTATGGACTCTGTGTTGCCTTTTATATTTTTATCAGTGTAGCACCAGGATGATGATCACTGCAGGGATGGGAGTCCCAGAAGCATTGCACCCAGTCTTCCAGTCCTGCATGAAAAGCAAACAGCACCTTGGTGTGTTCCCATTGCTGCGAGGACTGTGGTGAAATCTAGATGTTCCTGAGATGCTTTTACACCACCTGGCTGGGTACTGCTGGTCTGAAGGCCATGGCAGCCCGGAGCCCAAGGTGTTATCCAGCTCCTGTGCAGAGCTGGTACACCTTGGACCACAGGGTGTTGTGATGTCGAGGAGGGATCTTCTCCCCTGAGACCCAGCCCTGTGGTGTGCCAGATGAGCTCACTTGAGCACGTTTGCTCTTGGCAACTGCTCTGAACCAGTTCTGAGCCACTTCATGTCCACTTGAAAAACCCAACCAAACAAAAAATCCCCACCATGCTGTGAAGTCGATACATGTCATCAATTCACCAATTTGAATGCATTCAACTTGTCAGCAGAGTAGCAACAGTTAGGTCAACCACCTTTTTTCCACATATGCCCAAATTTCAGACTGCCTAACAACGCCCCAAGTCAGGCTGGTGTGTAGGTTGCTGCTTTCCAAGTTCCCATGTCAGAAATGCAGGGATGTTTTCCCCAGGATATGTGGGGAGCAGCCCTGGAGAAGTTGAAATTATGCCACTTGGTTTTCCTACTGGAGACCAGTCTGTGGCCCTTGGGGATCATAGCATTGACTGGGTTTCCCCAGCACTAGTCAGACAACCTTCTGCTCTTCAGTCCTTAGAGTAGGAGCAAAGATCTAGAGAAATGGAGTTTTAAATTAGGAAATCCCCTACCTGTGCTCATCTCCTGTTATACCTGGGACATCGCTGTGCTGCTATATGATTCCTTGCTTTGCATCCCACCATTATGGGAGGGCTATGCCTGTCTGTAGCCTGGTGGTCTGAAGTGGATGGCAGGACAGGGAAAGAACAGCTTCAAATGTGTGTCGAAGCCTTGCATTAAAAAAGCTGCCTCATTTTCAAATGGACAACTGTTTCTTCAGGTTTGGCTGTGAAAGGAGCTGATCTGACCATGGAATGTGCTGTTGGCTGTAGCAAAGGATTCTGCCTTGTAAGAAACAGCAGAAAGTTCCCTTAGCTCCTGAATGTGCCATGCTCCTGAACATTATCAGGGTTGTGGGGTTGGTTTTGACTAAGAAAGCAGATGTCACAGTGCTCTGAGGATCACCTTTGCTCCAAAGGGTGGTGCTTACACTTCTGAGTGCAGTGGTGTGTTCAGCCTCAGTACGTGTTCTGCTCCAGCTCCCTGAGCACTGGAAGCAGGAATGTCTCTTGGGCTTCATCGCGGGAGGGGCAGCTGTGCCACTATAAAAAAGAACTTGTTCAGGGTCTGCTTTCATCTCTGTGCATTATCAACTATTAAAACAAGGAAAGAGCTCTTTAAGCTTCATTGGACAGTGACACTAAAAATACCTCAACAGCCCTCTCAATCCCAAGCCCCAAACAACTGAAAAACAAAAGCCAGCCCTAAACCCTAAGCCCCTGAAACCCCTGTGGTATCCATCACTGCCATGTATAATCACGGTTAGAAATCCAAATGAAGTCTGCAGCCTGTCAGCTCTGCAGACAGATTTGGTGGTGATATGAGCAAAGCCAACGTTTAAAAATGACTGAATTCTCATTATAAAGATACATGATCCTCCTTCTCATTGAGAACAGTTGGGCTTTGCTTCCAGTGGAGAGCCAAACCATTTATTTTATAGCTCCATTGTACGCTGCGCTGGGAATTGTTCCCGCAGATAGAGGTTTCTAGCATGTTTTCCCTATGTACTGTGCCCTTTGCACATGCTGAGGGCTCTCACATGAATTACACTTTGCCTGATTTGGTTGGATGGGTTTCCTACATTTGTGTCCTATGAATTGGCCTGGCGATGTATTTATTTTGGTAACCAACCAGTTCTTTGTAAATCTGTGAGCTTAATCCTCCAAGAGAGAGAAATAAAAGGCTCAGTCTCTCTAACAATGAAGATAAATACCTTTATTTTCATAACTTTTTGGACATCTTTTTTCATGGCACCCAGCCAAATCATGAGGTCCTTGATCAGGCAAGAGCACACAGATGTCATTAAGCTCCTCACCAGGCTTGCTAGGACATAGGAAAAACCTCCGAAGAGGACGGATGGTCTTGTGGCTTTGCCATTGAGTGACAATTGACTTCAATGGGACCGTTCTTGCTTCTGCCATATATTTCCAATGTGCCCTTGCATGACCCTCTCTCTACATCTGCTCCCCCAAAATCTCCTGCTGTTGAGCATATAAATCTCCTTGGTGCAGAGGCCCTTTTGCTGTGGGCTGGTTCGTGCAGGAATTTCGGCCGAGGCCGCGAGGCGTTGCAGAGGCAATGCAGACACAAGAGCAGCAATGGGCTTTCTGCTCTGTCTGCAGATCAGGACTGGCTCCACCTTGCTCCAAGGTGATGGGATGTAAGCCAGAAGCCACCTGAGACCGTAAATAAACATCAGCTCTCACCTTATTAGTTCAGGTGCTGTAGTGATCGAATTTGGATGCATTGGTTGTGGTGATCCTTGTGCTGAAGGTGGCTCACAGCTGGTCGCATCTGGAAGCGGGGCCAGACCTGAAGNGTGCACGATGACTCCTTGGCAGAGTTCCCCTCCGCTCGTCCTCCCACTTGGTGTGCATGACCATGGCTGTTATTCTAACGCGCCCACGATTCGGAGCGTGAGCTGCAAGCTTACACTGGGGGAGGGAGAGTCACAGCCCATCCAATGGTTCCTCAACTGCAGTGGGACCGTGTGCGCTGGCCGAGCTTTGCAGCGCGGCACCGGGAGATGTGAGCCACGGCATGAGTCCACGGGAGTCCTTTGGTGGCTGTGCTAAGAGCGAGGCTGGATTAGAGGACGTGACAAGCAGGTTACAGTTGTTGTAAACAACTGAAAAACAAAAGCCAGCCCTAAACCCTAAGCCCCTGAAACCCCTGTGGTATCCATCACTGCCATGTATAATCACGGTTAGAAATCCAAATGAAGTCTGCAGCCTGTCAGCTCTGCAGACAGATTTGGTGGTGATATGAGCAAAGCCAACGTTTAAAAATGACTGAATTCTCATTATAAAGATACATGATCCTCCTTCTCATTGAGAACAGTTGGGCTTTGCTTCCAGTGGAGAGCCAAACCATTTATTTTATAGCTCCATTGTACGCTGCGCTGGGAATTGTTCCCGCAGATAGAGGTTTCTAGCATGTTTTCCCTATGTACTGTGCCCTTTGCACATGCTGAGGGCTCTCACATGAATTACACTTTGCCTGATTTGGTTGGATGGGTTTCCTACATTTGTGTCCTATGAATTGGCCTGGCGATGTATTTATTTTGGTAACCAACCAGTTCTTTGTAAATCTGTGAGCTTAATCCTCCAAGAGAGAGAAATAAAAGGCTCAGTCTCTCTAACAATGAAGATAAATACCTTTATTTTCATAACTTTTTGGACATCTTTTTTCATGGCACCCAGCCAAATCATGAGGTCCTTGATCAGGCAAGAGCACACAGATGTCATTAAGCTCCTCACCAGGCTTGCTAGGACATAGGAAAAACCTCCGAAGAGGACGGATGGTCTTGTGGCTTTGCCATTGAGTGACAATTGACTTCAATGGGACCGTTCTTGCTTCTGCCATATATTTCCAATGTGCCCTTGCATGACCCTCTCTCTACATCTGCTCCCCCAAAATCTCCTGCTGTTGAGCATATAAATCTCCTTGGTGCAGAGGCCCTTTTGCTGTGGGCTGGTTCGTGCAGGAATTTCGGCCGAGGCCGCGAGGCGTTGCAGAGGCAATGCAGACACAAGAGCAGCAATGGGCTTTCTGCTCTGTCTGCAGATCAGGACTGGCTCCACCTTGCTCCAAGGTGATGGGATGTAAGCCAGAAGCCACCTGAGACCGTAAATAAACATCAGCTCTCACCTTATTAGTTCAGGTGCTGTAGTGATCGAATTTGGATGCATTGGTTGTGGTGATCCTTGTGCTGAAGGTGGCTCACAGCTGGTCGCATCTGGAAGCGGGGCCAGACCTGAAGCAACAAGGATAGCTGTTCTGGGATCTACCATCCTTTTCTAGCAGCTCATCCCTTCCAGGGGACTCCTACTCTAGCATCTTCCTTCATCTGCTGGTCATTAGCGCTCTGGTTACCTCTTGGTGAGACTGATTGCACAAGTGTCCAGGTTTTGCTCCTGTCTGGATGTGCTGAGCTCATCTCCCTGCCCTCCCTGCAGCACGGTGCATCACGCTGGGAGAATGAGGATGAAGGCTGAGTGAGCAAGACCCCGACTGAGCGCGACAGAGAGAGGCGGTTGTGTAAGGAGCTGGCCCCTGCCTGGGGTGATGCGATGGGGGGAGCTGGCGGAGGCTGCAAGCACAGGCTTGGGCCAGTTGGCTCATCTCTCGAGGGTGGTATAATCCATCAGGCACGCTGGCTGATGGGTGTTATTGACTGCAGCCTGATAACAATCTCCACGCGCTTCCGCCCACCCTCCATTTTCCCCGCAGCTGGAGAGAAAACTTCACTGGGGTGGCCAGCGGGAGGGTGGGGGATAGTGCAGCCCCTGCCACCTGGGGCTGGAGCCTGCTGCAAGGAAAAATGTGCACGATGACT
>VWZY01004498.1:38575-79147 GCA_013399075.1 Chloroceryle aenea | reverse complement strand
GGGAATTCACCACCTCTCTGGGCAGCCTGGGCCAGGCTCTCGCCACCTTTACTGTGTTTAAAAAAATAAATAAAAGAAAATTCTTCCTTATATGAAGTCTAAATCTTCCCTCTTTTTAATTTAAAACCATCACCCCTTGTCCTGTCACAGCAGGCCCTTCTTGTATCCATCTTTCTTATCAACCAGTCTTTCATTCCTTCCTTCTCCCTGGGCTGGCTGAAGATGTTCATCAGTTCCAAAGACCTCCACGACCACCTCAGGTTTAGTCGGATAACTTGACAGGAATGAACCCTTCAAGACTCAAACTACAGCCAACATCTCTCTGACTGTAGCATGTGCTCACTCTTTCTTCAGAACCAAAGTTCACACACCACTAAAACCCCACCAGTTTCTCCATGCCTCTTACAACATCTGCTTCTCCTAAAATACTCTCTGTGCCTTTTTTTATTTAATTGGAGAAAAACTGAAGAGGGGGATGTTTACAGAAAAGCAAAGGTTTTCCTAAATGTTTCCATAGTCAAAAAATCCCTTTACAATAAGTTATGATGCTCCATTTATTTATGAAAATGACATTTATTTATAAATATATTTTTTTTCCCAGTGAATGCAGTATGTTGTCCATAAATCTTAAGGCTGGTTGATCTCTGTAAAATTCTGCTAGCAGAATCAAATTATTTTACTACCCCATGTCAAATTAATGGCTGGGTGTCAACCAGTGTCACTTCCTGCTTGAAAAATGACTATGACACTAGGTGGATTTGATTTATGGATTTTATTCTGCCTGGTGATCAAAAATAGTAAATTTGAACAGTGAGGGTGGGGTACAGTCAGTGCTCATTTCATAAATAGCATCATCACCACATCTCTTTGGAGTAAGCCCATGGTGATGTCCGTGCAGTGGGACTTGGGTGTGCTTCCTGGACATACACTGACTCTGGTTTTCCTCCTATAATTGGTTGCTGTGGGAAGGGAATTTGGACTGGGGGCCCTAAAGTCAGCTCCGGTCCTGCTTCAGCTGATCAACTGCTTTGGTGAGAAGGGTGGTACTGTGGGACCTGTTCCAAAACACAGTGCCCCTTTGTAATAAGTTGTCTAAAACTCCTCTTGCTAACCCATATTTATGTATGGGAAAAGCCAAAAGGAAAAGAGTAGCTGGTGTCTGGCTGATGCTTGTTATAAATTTCCCCAGGTTGCAGGAGTAACTCATGTAGTCTCATGCCACTGGTATTCTATGTGCTGATGTTGAGGTGAGGAGGGTCTTTGTCTTCCTTGGTGTCCTGATGGGTCAAGGGAGATGGTGGCACTGTGGTGGGATGCCAGTTGTAATCTCTTTTGTTAGTTTAACTGGAATACAATATTTATTATTAGGGCTAATAGTTTTATGGTGACACCTGAAACAGGCAGAGACTCTGCAGAGGTGTGGTGTCACCTACAATCCAGCCTGGAAGCAGGCTGCTGTCTTTTGTCCAAGTCCTTGAACAAAACACTAAGAAACTCCATAGGATGGTTTGGGCGAAGCAGAATAAGCAGAGAAGGAAAAAGAAACAGTTCTGTCCTGTGATTCTTGGTGCTGTAATGTCCCTGTGAAAAACCCTTCATCAATAAATAGCAACCTCTCTTGCAAAGGGACAAAGAACCAGGAGAGACTGTTCAGAAGGAAACCATCCTTGACTGGCCCATGGGTGACTAGAGACAGTGTCCTGCATGAGTGTGCCTCTCTGGTTTCCCCCATCCAGCCTCTGCAAGCAGATGGAAACAGCAGCTGCCAGCACCACACCTCCCAGCCTGCAATAATAATCACACATCAGCTCACCTCTGGCCCACAGTAAGGGTCTGGAGAAATTTTTCTGCTGCCAGTTGCCCTACGTTCAAGCCTGTTCTCTTTGGCTTGGCCCATAGCTGGGGGTTTGGCTGCTGGTACCCTAGAGAAATGCATTGACAAAGGCCAGGTGAGGACATTACGATCGGCAGCATGAAAGGTAATTCGCTTTCTGAGTCAGCTCTCAACTGCTCTAGAGCTGCCAACACTAAGACTCGCTGCTGTTTCTCTTGCTGCCCTGGCTGTAGTCATTCTCTCTGAGCTCAACTGTTTCCACTGTATATTTTGAGAAGAACTGGAACGTTCCACTCGGTCTTCCAAAATCTGAGTATCACTCCTTATGGCCCTCCCTAACACCTAAGAGTCAGCTCTAGACATGCTTGGGATTATTTTTATCCATCCTAAATCTTTGTGGTCCACCCAGTTGTGCCCAGCCACCTGCAGCTGGGTTGGCAGTGTTGTGTCCACTCTCTGATGCAATAGGGATGGTACTTACCACTGTAGTCCCCCTTGTTTCAGGATCACTAGAGGCTGAACCAAGGAGGGATACAGCCAATGCATCACACAGGACAGCATCCAGAAACTGGGGTATAATGAAACCTATTGTAGTTCTTCTTTGACCCCCTTTCTAGATCTCCTTACAAAGAAAACAAAACCCTAAGGAGGAGTGGCATCGAGCCACCACACATAGAGGGATTAGCTGGGAACTAGGACTGGGATGTTCCTGTCCCTACAGTCAGACTCATTTAGTCCCTCCCTTATCTGGGCAGGACAGCACAACCTTTCTGTCTTTTGTTCCACTTTACCCTTTGGTTCCCGGGTCAACATCATGGCCCACACAGCTCCTGAGATTTCAGGTCTTGATGTCATCATGGCTGTAGATCGTGAATCCTGAGAGGCAGCCGTGCTCTGCTTGGATAATCCAGCCCACAGGGGCAGGGAGAAAGAGGGTAATGGGATGTCCTTAAGGTGCGGAATGGTCTAACCCATAGTAGACTCCTTTAGTCAAGACCAAGGCTCATAAGTGGAGAGATTTTTGACATGTACCCTTCTTCCAGTCAGTCAACCAAAGAATCTCTACCATGTCCAGAATTTCCTGTAATTATCAGGAGGTTCACTCTGATTTCTTTCACTGACCTCTTCAGCCCAGGTGCTCAAAGATGTACAAGCCTTGGAGCCAAAGAATAGCCCATTTGCAAGCAGTGGCCGCGAGGTGCTAATATCCCTTTGCCACAAGATTGGCAGCGTGGACCACGCTTACGTGGGAACTGCAGCTGCAGGATATGAACATCTGAAAGCACTGTTAGAACATAAGAAAAAGAAAACAGTTTAGACACATGACCTTGAGGCCAACATTTTATTAAAGAATATATATATTAACACTGCTCCCTCTGATAAAGAACTTATTGAGGCCTTGCTTAAGCTGAAACCCCCTAGCCTAGTGCTTAGAACTACTGTATCTTCCTACACAGGGGTTTATTTTGTCACCAGGCCAAATACAAAGTCATGTCGTTAGAAGCCTTTGGCACCTGCCAGCACATTTGCATCTGGGAAGAAAATATTTTCGTCCCTTCTCTCTCTTTCTCTGTGTGCAGTTGGTTTATAGAGCCAAAGCTACCCCTAGGGCTTGCTTCTCATACTTGCCCTTGGAGCAATCTCTTTCCAAGCCACCAAGTGTTGGGATGGTTGGAGAGAGTGGAGCCTGAGCAGCCACTTCTGATGCCGGTCTGCAGAAATCGAAGTGCAACAAAACATTCAGGAGGACACTTAATTACGTTACAAGGTGTGAGGAACTTGGAGCCATAACATGGAGACCACTTTAGAGAAGATTATGGTGCCTCAAATTTTCCAGTGTGGCAAGATTATAAAATGTAAACTTATTTTATAACACTTTTATATTATAATTATATTAACTTGCACTTTTGACTGTATAAAAAGCCCTAATATTCTATAACCTTGCTGAACTGGAAAATCTGAGGCATGCACATTTGGTGATGATGACAGTTTGATGCATGGATCTTTTGGGTGGACCAAATGCCTTTGTCAAAATTCCTTAATTGCATCTCACCCATGTGTAGGTTTTTATAGACATAGTCCCATTAAAGTCTTCTCCAAGACCCTAAAATAGAGTTTAACTGATGAACAGAGGTTGTGTTTGCCTTACTGAGTTGATTCACCCAAGCTTCATAACATAATAATAATAAGTGTTTCCTAACATCAACATGTTATTTCTGATCACTTCCCCCGAGACTCATGTGTGTTTCAAAGGAAGTTGGTGTCATTCTGTTTTAAAGATAAAACACACCCAGCTTACCAGTGGGGATGTTAATTAGACTTTGGACATTCATGTTTAATCTTCCTGCTTTTATCATTTTCCTACATGTGAAATGTTTAAAAACATGTGGAAGCAAATTAGATAAACATGTGCTCCAAGCTGGACTCATCCATCCAGCCCATAATTCAGCATGTGGGAGGATTTCAGTGGTGAACGTGGCTGTGAAAAGGACCGACAAAAATAGCATCAGCTTCCCAGGGTGTAAGACCAGGCTGCCAGCTGGTGTAAATCAGGGTGTCTCCTCTTCTGCACTGCCTGCTCAAGGTGTGGTTCATCTTCACCAGACTGTACTGCTTTAGGATATTCCAAGGTGATTTTTCCAGTTTGTTCTTTCCACCCAAGTGGGTTTCACTGTGGGCTTTGTCCTGGAGGAGACCAGAGACAAGAAGCTTTCTTCATTAATGGTCTCCTCCAGGAGACTGGGCTTCTCTGATCCAGTGCACTAAGTGCAGGTGGGCACACACAAGCCATCACAATGGGGTGCTGAGCTGCAACATGCTCAGGGTGCAACCCTGAGTCGTGCTAATGGAGGAGTTAAGATTCCCTTGCTCTCCTTCTGGGTGGGGAAACCCATTCCCAAGTGTTTTCTATGCAACCCTTTTCTATAATCAGCTTTAAAGGTAGCCCTGAGAATGGGTCTTCCCAGGGATGCTCCAGTGTGCCCTATCCATGGTATAGTGATGATGAGCAGGAGGGATGCCGTGGTGACACTTCACCAAAAAATGGTATGGCCTCTCTTGTGTAGGAAACTAGCAACACTCCCTTCTGGATTTGAAATCTGAGAGGTACCTGCGCTTGGTGAGTACTTGGAGGAATGGAAAAGCAGCCCCCTCCCACCTGGACCAGACTTCTGAAGTTCTCTGGCTGGAGAATCAGGCCAGGTGGGATTTTTACCCTTTGCTCTTGCCAATGTGTAACCTGGCAGGGCTGAGCTGCTTGGACACAAATCCCTCTCCTCTGGTGAAAGCAGGGAGCTGGGTGGAGAGCTGCAGCTTTCCCAGCAGCACTCAGTGGCAGGCTGTACCCCAGGGCTACTTGCATTCCCTGCTGTGAAAAGCTGTAAATTACACACCAATAACGGCATGGAAATGGCTGGGCAAATATTTTGAAAGACGGAGAAACTGTGTAGAAACCACTGCTTTGTGAGTCACTTGTGGATGGAAAAAGGTGAACTGAAAAGATCTCCCTGGCAGATGATTTGCTGAACATTATTCATATTAACTCCCTTGCTTCTCCCCCCTTTCTTATCTGCTTCATTTTTCCTTTTCTGTTAGCTGTTCAAAGTTTGATGAAACCATAGTTTCCAAATTGATTTTTATTTTTTTCCCCTTCCAAATTTCTAATGTCAATAAATACTTCAAAGGTAGAGAGCACTGACTTGCCAACTTCTAGCCTAGAGCTTACTTTTACAGCTCTGTAATAAACCCCTTTAAAAAGAAAAAAAAATAGTGTTTATAATGGCCATGACTGGTATTTAACTATTGCAGAGCTTTCTGTCATCCTCTTAATGTTAAGTGCCAATAAATCACCTGAGCTGTCACGGTGCCCTGTATTTGTTTGTAAAGCTGTTAGAATATTTTGGGTTTTATGGACCAAGTGGAACAAAAACTGGAGCGCTCTTGTGGAGGAGTTTTTTGGAGGTTTGTTCTCGCACTGGAGAGTAGATTACATGTCACCTAAACCTCGGGCTGGATTCTAGTACCTGAGGCATATAATGCTGCTATTTTGGGAGGTATTTCACAGGGGATCAAACCTAGCTCAGAGGTGAGGTGGAGGATTTTTGCTCTTTACTCCATTGAGCATTCACAAAATTTCATCCATGGAGAAGCAGAAGTAATAAAACCATAGATTAAACCTTATTCTTCACCCTTGTTTCATGCAAGCTGTCATCTCTGCACTAGAGGTTTCTGAAGACAAGGATCTACTACAGATGGGAGTCCAAAACCTACTGAGGAGCAGAATTAGAGCTCACAGTATGAGCACGGACACAGTCTTGGTCTGAAATTAAAACATGAAAAATAAACTGTTTCCTCAAAAAAAGTAAACATAGCAAGGTTTCCAACTGTATCAATAGCCCCAGGAGAAAATGGATTTTGAGGCAGCAATGGATTATATAGAAAAACAAGGTTTAGCTGTTGGCAATTAAAAGTCAATATTCAGAGTAAAAGGCCTACCAACCCTGAAAGCCACCTGCCTCCTTTTAGAGTGTGTTTGGAAGATCCTTACCACGTACTGCATTAGGAGCTGCTGCCTCTGAGTGTATCACCTGGTTGGAATTTTTCATGGAGCTTGAATTTATTAGAAAACAGCCTCAGTCAAGCAGAACTGTGCAAATTAAATTGGATTTACATGACAAGGTGGAGCCCAAGCACAGCAGCTAGGAAATGCCTGAGAAGCAAAAGACAAACCAGAGGGGATCAAGGAGGAAGGCTGCTCTGTGTAAACAGTGGTTTAAAAAAAAGAAAAAAGTTTGACTAATAGAGCAATAAAATTAAAATTCCCACTTCAGCTGCCCTGGGGGTTTCAAAATGAGACACTGAGGTAGAGTTAGATATTAGAGGAAATAAACAGATTTCAGCAAATAATAAGCAGGAGGCTGAAATATTATTGTAGGATAAAGTGTTCTGGGATGGAGCAAGCTGACCCAGAACACGTCCCTGTTGTGAGGAAGGGTGAAGACTTGATCTTCAACCCCAGCAAAGCCTGGAGGACTCGGGCTATTGGCTTCAATAAGTTCTGGGTGAAGCCTGACTTCCTAGCAGACATGAGGAGCTTCGTGTTTTCTTCTCCTTAAGAAGTAAGTCTGACTTGCACTGCTGCCTGTTACCTTATCAAAATAACGGTTTCTTCATCAGTAATATGCAGGTTTCATCTGAATCTGTAAATATTGAATTGCTTCCATATGCCAGATACTCACTGGAGAGACCCTCCACTTTGGGAATGTCATTACTGCACGAAATAGCCTTCTGTGAGTCATAATGTAAACTCAAAGTTATTGCAATTTATTAGCAATCACAATTTGCCAGGAAAATGGAATCAAGAGTGTATCAGTGAAAGTAACTCAATTGCAAAATGAATATGCCCTCTATTGCAGTCTGAGCCCATTAATACCGACTTTCCAAGCCCAAAGAGTGATTTCCTCTTGTGCCTGTATAATAACAAGGTGCAGCATGTTTTCTTCTGAAGCAAGCAACAGGATTTGATAGAATATATGGAAGGGAATTGGTTTTCTGGTTTGTTACTTAAAGCTGATCCTTACTGTCAACATTTGTGATGAGTTGACCTCAAGAAATACCACAGTGGCACCAGATTAAGCCTCTAGCTGTGATTTGTAGAGCTATGTTGGAGAGATGGGGTTGTGGTGATGCTGCCAGGGGCCAGTCAGGCAGGTGTGTGCAGGCAACCTGGGTCTGGGCTGCTTTGGCAGAAGTGCATGGTGCTTCTCTGGAAGATCAAGGGGTCTGCTCAGAGATAGCATGCTGCTGTTGCTGTCAGCAGAGCTTGGGAGAGGGCACGAAGGAAATATGGTGAAAAGAAAGTCATGAATGAAGTGCTAAATGTGCCATTTCCTGCTGGAGCAGCTTAGCTTATGAGAAATCCTCCCTCTTGCATCCTACTGTTTGGAGGCCAGTCAGGCAAGGGTGAGAAATGGCTCTTTATTAGTAGCACTTTGATTCCCCTGATCCCAGTGGGCTCGTGGCTGGGATTTCCTCCAGCTAAATGCTGATGTGAGCAGCTTCCAAGTCTATTTGTACAGAAATATCAACGTGTAGCAGATCCAACAACTGGCTGTGTAGGGTCAACTTCTCTGAGCTCTGAGCCTGGTGTGCCTTCTCGCATAGATGGTGATGCTGTATCCCTTCAGATGGAGCTAGTTTCCTAAGCTGCTGAGATCCTTCAACCTTGGCTAGAAATGTCCCCTTCTTATCCCCACATAGTGGATAGTGGTGGCTTGGCCTTTCTCTGGTCCGCAGAGGGCATCCTCACGAGCCTGAGCTGTTCACCCCCAGCTGGTACCAAGGGGAATTTGAAAAGCCCCAGTATGTGGGATCACGTCAGACATCTGCAAGTGGTTGTGCAGCTGGACTGAGAGCTGGAAGCAGAGATGTTAGGTTGGCTTTGCCTAAAATCCACTTATCCAACCTGGTGGAAAGAACAAGTCTTTGGCTGGTGTAAGCATATATTGCTCTGAGGGGAGCCATAAAGTGCTGCTCACTCACAGCACTCATTTACCTGGCAGAGACACCTCTTCTCATGTGGTATTGGCATTTCTGATTTACTTGCCTAGAGATTAAGAGAGGGGGAGGACGGAGCAAACAGGTTTCTAGTGGGGGATAGCTTATTGGGAACCACAAGAATCTTTACTCCCTGAGAGCCTGGGTGGTCCTCTGGACAGGTTATAATGGATGCAAGCTGGGTGCATCCTCTGGTCCTCACCAAACGAAATGGAAAGGTAGTGTAGCCTTCCCCTGTAGAGTCCACTTTAAGAAGTCAGTGGCTTAATTATTCTGGAAATAGAATAAAGGTCTAAAAGCACCTCATGCCTTAAGAATGTGCTTGCTGGGCGATGCTTGGTTGATGCTGCACCTGCAACCCCAGTGCTTTATCTGCCAGTGCAGGTGCTATACAAAAACCCAGGCTCTGCTGGTGACCAACACCTCCCCGCGTTGACACCACCGAGTGGCAGTGACACTACAGTACCTGTACAGACTGTACAGTGACATGCACAGTAACAGGCAAGTTTGGACATGGGAGAAGGAGGTCGAAGGCTTAGCCTAGTACAGGCAGCATCCTTACAGCTCTTATGTCATGGTGGAGCAGCAGCACGCTTCTGTAGGCTTTGTGTGTTGTCCACAGGGGATATGAGAGCTGTCAAGCTTTGCTTCACTGTGGACTAAAGTTGGGCTTCAACAGATCTTTTCCTTCCCTTCTTCCTACTTTTTTTTTTTGTTCCTTCCTGGGAAAACGGGTGTCAACTGCTGTTCCACTCTCCTCGAATTTAACAAGAGGTTTTCCTGTTAGTCTCAGTGGGGTCACAGGTATTTGTGTGTGTTTCTACCAGTTGGTACCCAAGTGTAACAGCTGAGCTGCTCTGAAAACGGGGTGGGGGGGTGTCTCTTACAGAGAAGAATGCAATGCTGCTAGAAAAGCTTTTGTTTGGCAGTGGCTGGAAAAGGTTGTTCTGGGACTGATTTAAAGAGCACTGGGTAATCTTATGCAGATTCCCCCAGGGCAGCTGTAAGTTTAGTGATGAAAGCATCTGCATGTTTTACACAGCTCTGCTCCAGGACGGGGGGACAGGCAGCAGGGCTGGAACAACACACAGAGCCCTATGGAGTCAGGATGCTCTCCCCTGGGAGCAAGCCCAAGCTGGGCACCTGAGGTGAGCAGTATGAAGTGTTGGTGTCATGGAGTTAGGCACGTGGAGGGCTTTTGCAGTAGTTTTGCTGCCAAGTGCAGCACTGACACCATCTCAATGTCCTAAAAAGCTTCCTGATGGGAGATGTGGTCCCTCTCCAGCTTCCTGCTGGAGTCTGGCTGTCCCAAGCTGGATTCATGCAATGCTTAGAGTATCTGCTTGGTGTTATGGAGCTGATCACAAAAAACAGTGGCTCTTGCTCCTTGCTCATCTGCAGAGGGCTGCTCTGGGGTATCCCCTCTGTGCCTCCACAGGTTCAGGGAGCTCTCTGACAGATGCAGGTTGAGGGAAGTGAGTCTTCCCCTCTGCTCTGTTGAGACCCCACCTGGAGTTCTGTGTTCAGCCCTGGCACCCCCAGAGAGAGAAGGGCATGGAGCAGGTCCAGAGGAGAGCCATGAAGATGACTGGGGGCTGGAGGGGTTGGGGTTGTTCAGCATGGAGAAGAGAAGGTTCTGGGGAGACCTTGTAGCATCCTTCTAGCATTTAAATGGAGTCTACAGGAAAAATGAGGAGGGACTCTTTATCAGAGAGTATAGTGACAAGAGCTAATGGTTTTAACCTGAAACAGGAGAGATTCAGGTTAGATAAGAAAAAGTTCTTGACTGTGAGGGTGGCGAGGCACTGAACAGGTTGCCCTGATAAATTGTGGATGTCTCATCCCAGGAAGTGTTCAAGGCCAGGTTGGACGGGGCTTTGAGCAACCTGAAGTCCCTGCTCAGTGCAGGGGGTTGGAGCTAAATTGTGTTGAAGGTCCCTTCCAGCCCCAACCCTTCTGTGGTTCTGTGCAGTGTTTCACCCGGAGATGTCCATGGTCACAGTAACACTCTGAAGCCTGCAGTGTTTACACAGGGCCTGCTGCCAGTGCCAGGCAGAATGTCTTCCACTCTGCACGTGCTTCTAATTTACATAATCTGCATACTAATTTATGGTGCATTGACAGAGAAGGAACAAGGGCTTGGAAGAGATGGAAGCTGCTTATTTGTGACGTTGTGTTTGATGTGGCTGTCTTTTCGTGCTGGAGTTTTGCGCGTGTGTGTGACATAAGTGGCCTTAAAAATACAAGGGAATGGGTGGAAGGAAAAAAAGAATTGAAAACTGCAAGTCTTTTACTAAGCTAGATACCATAAAAATCCTGGCAATTAACTATGGGAAAGCTCTGGAGCTGGATTTTTTTTCTGCTGTACATTTGTGTTCGGTATAAGGGAGAGAGGGGAGACCTTCCTGTGCAGCAGCTGTGCCTGAGGGGACTTGGCTATAACTAGTTCCAGAGCAGGGTGTCCCTTCTTGGGTATCTGTGTGCTTTGCTTGTAAAACCTGCACTCACAGCCCCCCCAACCCCCCCAAGACTAACGGTAAAAATTAGAAAATGAACTCCAAAGGCTTTTCTGATGAATGGGGCTCTTTGTTCTGAAACACTGTCACCCAGAGTGAGCTCTCTGGGGAGCTTTATAGAATGTTTTCAAGCTACTAATGAAGGAAGGTTTCTTTGATTAGTCAGGTAGCAAAGCAATACAAACAGCAGTCCACGTTTGAGGAGGATCAAGCGAAGGATGGTTATACAAGAGAGCATCTGGGGTTCTGTATGAGAATTTGGGTATTGCCATGGTGTATGCACTGTTTGGAGAGCTGCTGGAGTGGAGGGAAGCCCATTTCCTAATGCTCAATACATCCTGCTGAAATAATATCAGCTTTTCTGGGGGTGGTTTGAGTTTGCCCTGGCTTGTTGAGGTTCTCGAAGAGATGTTGTGCCACTGAAGGCTGTTGGATTGCAGCACCATATTGCTCTGCTTTTATGGTCATGATATATAAAATCTCTGCTGCTTTTATCCCTCAAACCATCTGGATGTTTTGCTCATGTCTGAAGCTGCCTGGATCAAAGAAGGTGCATCCCATGGTGCCAGTAGGGTGCTGGCATAAAGAGGGACTGCTGACTCTGCAGAGGCCTCTGGAAAGAGGAAAGTGTTGGGGTGGAGATAAAAAGCTACCTCAGGCAAGTGAGATGAAGCCAAGGGCTTTGGTCAGGCATCTCTATGTGGTGGGACCAATCCAGTGATCCTTTGCAAGTAGGTCAGGTTGGGACTTCAGCTCACTCTTCTGCTGTCTGGCTGTAAATTCCTAAATTGGAGGAAGAATTACCTCTATTGCAGAGACTGGGAGCTGAGGTAAAGATGTATAAGGCTGATTTCTCAGTGGAGAAAAAGCTTTGCCTTGCTTAAGATCAAGCAGGAAGGCTCTACAACTGCTGGGATACGAGGCTGCATTCTAGTCCCAAATACAGCTTACCCTCTGGAAGAATTTTCTGACATTTTATTAATTCTCTGTCCCAGGAAGGCAGGTTAATGGTGTATGCTCACTCTAGTGCTTACAGTGCTAATGAATTGGAGTAGTTAACCAATTTAGTGCGAGTTCTCACTTTAAAAAAAAAAAAATACATCAAACCATCCAATTTATGCTCGCTCTTTGCAGAATGTTTTCTGTTCTGTCAGTCTAAACACTGTGAAGTATTTTAAACAGATGTAGGCCATCAGTTTCTATAAACATCGTAATTGTTTGGCACCACTGATGCTTACATTTCAAGATGCAGTTTGCAAGGATCCGCACAGACACCAGGCGCACGCTTTCTGCTGCGCCCAGAAACACAGCTCGCGTCCCGTTAGAGGCCCAGAACCTTCCTCCTGTAAAAGCTTTAGCTTCAAGCCCTGCACCAGACAATAGCTTGATACGTAGCTTTGTGCTGCACGCTCAGCCATTTTAGTGTACTTGGTGGGGTTTGATGGGAGGATGTGGTTTAGATTCCACCCCAAGCGCTCTTTGTTGTTATCGCTCTGCCTCAAACGAAATGCAACGTTACCAGCACCTCGAGCTGCTTTGGGTTTGTCAGGAGAAAATAATCCAGTTGGCCTGTCAGCTCAGCTCTGTCGTTTACTCAAGACTTTCTGTGAACTCGACCCCTTCGATCCAGGGGTGATGCTGAAGCTGATGTTTGTAGTGCCACCTCTAGGAAGCAGAGGAGGTGTGGTCCTTGACTCACCCTCTTGTAAAGATGATGAAGAGAGGCAGGGGTAAAGGGAAAGGATGGATAATATGCTAATAAATCTAGTGCAGCAATTAACATCGCCTTTAAAAAATGTGCATTATCAGCACAAATGGAAAGGCAGACAAGAGCTGCGGCCAAGTGCTGCTCTGTGTTTATAATCAAACAGGATGGACTCAGCATTAGCTGGGAACTGCTGGCCAAGCCCATGGCTCTCCTGGACTGGGCTGAACCGCTCTCCCTAAGCCATCTTTTGTCTTGAGCTCATCTGCAGTGTAGTCATTCCATGTTAGCCTGCAGTGTGGTGGGGGGGTGATTGCCATGTCTCAGGTCCTTGTTGTAGTGTTGTTGCTGTTAATGATTCATTTCGTTAGCTCTAACTGGGAAGGTCAAATTTGGACACCTTTTGCACTGCAGACTGGTGCAGCAAGTGGCCTGAAGGCGTAAAGCAATTCAGGGCTTGGCCATACATCATTCCTGTCTCAAGACTGCCCCATGTGCATTCTCCTCCTGTTAGGAAATAGTAAGTGTCAACAATAAAATGAGACTTTGCTGATAGCACATGTTCAACTCGCAGGCTCATTTCTTCATATACTTTGGCTCTGGCCTCTAGCTGAGAAACCAGATTGTTAAAGCATCAGAAGTGTGGATAAATGTATGGTGAAGGCATTGCATAACTCTTGCCTCAGAATGACATATGGACAAGGCTGTGAATATCACCACGCACCAAAGAAAATACCTCTCTGACCCTCCTGGAACAAGAGCTTCAGGTCACTTTTCTATCCAGTATCAATTCTTGGCCAGTTTGGTGCTGAGAAAGGTGTTTTCCAGGTTTTGAAGCACAGATGAGGCATTGCCCACTGGGATGGAGACACGAAGGGGTAGAGTACCAGAGAAGCATTAATCTTTTCCACCTCCAGGTGTCTTATTTAGCTGCCTGGCTTATTCTGCTTGACAGCTCCTCTAGACAGGAGAGAGAGAGAAAGGTTACTCCCTAAGGCTCTTCCCCACACATGAGGTTAATTCCTGCTCGGAATTGCTCACAGGAAGAAAGATTTCTCTACAGAGATTATAAAGAGATTGAAAGAAGATCACCCACCGAATTTATCTGCTTATACAACACGATTAAAATTGTCTGGGGCAAATATTTCTTTTCCTTTGCCCCTAGTGACAAAGGTCCTTGGTGACAGAGATTTCTAGGGCATCTGGTGGACACCTCCATGCTGCAAGGGACAGCTCCTCGCAACAATAAAAAAGGAGCCCTTTTTCCAAGAGAGCATTGAACTTCACCCAGAAGTTCAGGGTTTTTACATGGAAACCTTAAAGCTGGAGCAAAAGGTTGAAGTTAATGGAAGTGGTTTGTGGTTGTGGTTGCTCAGTGGTCAAAACAGTTTGCTCTTCCATCTGTGCACAAGGGTCTTATTCTAGGAATTCCTGCTTGTGTCACTAGGAATTCAGCCCAGAATAGACTCCCTGGGTCAGAGAAGGAGAGAGCGTGGCTCAGGAGTCAGAAATGCACAAAATTTGGCCTCAGACAGAGTTTTGCACTCTGACCAGGGCAGAATCTGATGTCAAGCCTTCCCCAAGAGTCACACTCCTAAATGGGAAGGAGCCCAAATGATCACATGTCAAGTGCCTGTTCAAAGACAACTGGCTCTTGCTGCCAAACTGACTGTTTGGCGAGGTCTGCTCTTGAAAAATTCACTGCTGCCCACATGCTGATCTTCCCCTGGAGAGCAGGCATTTCTCAATCGCAGCTGAGCCGATAGCTCTTTCCAGACTCGGGGTTAAAGGAGTCATTTGCTGTAGCCTTATCTCCGGGGCACCAGGGTCAGCAGCCCAGCAGCTGATGCTCTGCCACTCAGCTGTCCCTCCCCTTTGAGCTGAGGTTGGTGTCAGTGAACCTTTTGGAGGTGTGGGAGTTCTTGTGGTGGCTTGTGGCAGGAGGTCCAGAGATGGGGGGGAAAAAAATCTGCCTTGGGTACATCTGCTGTGACTGACTTGAGCACACTTCTGGTTTTGTGTTTTAGGGTATCATAACAGGCATGAACATGGGGAAAAAATAGCACCTCCCTCCTGTTCTTTTACTGCACTGGGGGATTTTAAAATACACTGGAGATCCTCTCTGAAGGAAGCATACCTGGAATTTCTTTCTCAAGAAGCTAAACTGAATTCTTGGTCAAGCAAGTCCTCTGATAAGGTTGTAGGGTTCCAGGCATCTACATGCTTGCCAGTTTTTCTTAATTGTATTGAGGTCCTTGCTGAGGTGTCTCAAGTGATGCTCACATTTCTGAAGATGTGCACGCCTTAGTCCTTAAGGGACCAAGCAGGGGTGAATTCTGGAAGCTGTAATTATTCAGTTCAGACAAGCACATCAACAGGCAGTGAACCATCCAGAGTAGATCTGAATTTCTTGGTTTAGTCAGGTTTGGCTATGAACTTTTCAGTGGTCCAGCAGAAATCAGTAATCAAGTCTTTACTGGTATGTGAGACCCCTCTGATCCAGTATCTCAACAGTTACGTGAACTTTTAAAATTGAAAATAAAAACCCAAAGTAATCCTATCGGGCCTCTTGAAGGTGGGATTCAGGGGTTTGTGAGCACATGCCCTGACTCTTTCTTCTGAACTGATTTTCCTTCTCCTAGCGAGACTGGCCCATCATCCAAAGCAGCAATGACCCCTGGTCCCAGCATTGTCTGAGCTTAAGACAGTCCACATCAAGATCTGAATCCCAAGATAAACTGTAGACTGAACATCAGTAGCAGCTATTTAGGGAAGGCTTATTCCAAGATTTGGTTTGGCAATGCCAGCAGTGTTTCCACCCTGCTAGACAGTCACCAGCTCCATGGAACCCAACTGCTGACCCCTTCTCAGCCTGCCTCCTTGGCAACTGTGTAGGCTGAGGTTGAAGCTTCTCTTGAATCATCTGTAGATCCCACTTCCCACCCTTGTACAGCAAACCAACGCCTTTCCTTGCTGCCAAAAATTTCTCCAATGGTGATGCAGAAATCAAGCTCTGGCAACAATCCCCTCTGGACCTTCATATTTCCACCTAGAAAAAGAAAGCAAAGCAGCAGAAGTAGGTATTTGTGTGGATTTCAGCGTTGTGAAGTCACTTGCCTGGCAGCTGCACACCTCAGAAAGAATGGCCTCTTGTCAGCCACGGACGTTTTGTTGCAAGGGGATGGGGCAGTGGCAAAGCCCTTCTGTTCAGGGCAGGCTCAATCCATGATGCTTTCACCATTCCCAGTAACCCAAGATCCAACAAGGGCTCCATTGACATCATTAGGGAGTGAGCTGAAGTGGGGCTGGGCAGAGTGCTCACCTTCAGATGGGAGGAGGAAAGGTGTTTCTGCGAATGCCTGGGCACTGGTGGGCATCTCAAGGCTGTTGAGAAGTCACTGAGCAGTCAAGTTAATTATTTTTAACGAACTGGGCCAAAGCCGATTGTGTTATTTTGTAACCTATTAGTTTGGAAAGCACTGGGAATATTTGGCATCTCTCCCTGGCCATCACAGGGACCCCTTTGTGCTTTCCTTTTCCCCACTTTTCTCTCGTGTATATAGCTGGCTCCCACATCTCCACTTGCTGACGCTGATTGATTGCATTAATATCACTGTAAATATTACATAATCTCCGCTCACAATGCTAGAAGGAACTGATGAGTTTCACTTTGCCAAGAGTTTTCAGGCTGGAAAATAATAATACAAATAATTTAGAAAAAATAATTCTTTTCTTCCTTATTTTCCCCCCTTATTTTTTTGGCCACGTGTGTTTGCCATTGGCCCTCTTGGCTGCAGAACAAGACAAGGCTGTATCGTAGCATGGAATCGTATCGTGAAATTGTTTGGGTCGGAAGGGACCTTAAAGATCATCTAGTTCCACCCCCTCTGCCTTGGGCAGGGACATCTGCAGCTAGGCCAGGTTGCTCAAAGCCTCATCCAACCTGGCCTTGAACAGTTTCAGGGATGGGGCACCCACAACTTCTCTGATTAACCTGTTCCAGTGCCTCACCACTCTCAGAGTGAATACTTTCTTCATTTGTGGCCACTGTTTCAGGGGACGGTGAAAAAGAGGACCCCTGCAGGGAGGGACTGAGGTGGGGAGGTTCCCCTGCCCTCCAGGGAGCCCCGTGGGGTAGTCCTTCCCACTGTGCTTAGTACAGTTGGGAGGGGAGATGTGACTGCTCCTCCTCCAGCACCATTTCAGGGTTATTTGACCTCACACATGTAACACATCCTCCACCCTGACCCTGGTTCAGGCCAGTTCTGTTCCTTTTCCCTGTCTCCACGCCGGAGACGACGCTGTATCAGGTTGTGTTATGAAGCAGGCGTGCTCTCTTCAGACTCCGTAGAAAATCCATTTATTGTATCAGCCTTGCATTAGCCAAAGTATCGGAGATAAAAATTATCTTGGAAATCTAAACATAGATTCTAATCTAAGGTACAGCAGCATCTGTTTCCCATTAGTTTTTATTGCTTGCCAGATTTGAGCGGTGTCACTCCCGCGGTGAGATGTTTCTGAAAGCGGAGGGCTGCGCTTCCCAGAACTGCGAGTCCCACTGCTGATTGCGGCTCCTCTCCCGGGGCTCATCTGCATGGGAATAGCTGATTCCGCAGCGTGCGGCATCGGGGGAGCACGTGTCCTGCGGGCTCGGCTGAGATCAGGGTTGTGCTGACTTCAGCAGTATTGACATTGCAGTTGAACTTCTTTCAGAAGTCTGCTCGGGGACCTTTTGGAGAGGTATTGGTAATACTGGTCTGCCAGTCTTCACTGGTCCAAACTGGCCAGGGAGAAGCAGCGATGTGGATACGTGGACACAAAACGGTGACTTCAGACTCTGCTTTCCTAGTGGAGCTCTTTCTGAGCTGTGCTTTGGGGATGATGAGGTCCTTGCAGGTTGCTGCCAGCAATGACTCAAACCTACCACTACTTCTCATCTCCCGAGGCCAAATCCTGCACAGCGTGGTTCATGCTGCAGCTTTTTCAGCTTAGCCATGGGGCAGGCTGCTTGACCTGAGGTAACACAGCCAGCCTTGCCTGCACCCCTGGCACGGGGTTCAGAGCTTGCAATGCCTGAGGCTGCAGGTCAAGTGGCTGCATCTTGGGGACACCCATGCACCAGCTTGGGGCCCTTGAGGGAATTGATAGACCTTGATTTCCCTGACCAGCCTCACCTAGGACCTTCTGATGCTTGTGTGCAGCCCAGCCCAAGCTACGTTGCGGGGCTGCCTGCCCCTTGCCCTGTTCCTGAGTTGTTGCTTGGTTTTCTTGGATTTTCCTTTAGGGAGCAGCCCTGCTCTTGCTTCTCCCAGACACCAGCAAGCTTGCCATTATTTGCAGTGCACTGGGCATGGCAAAGGGGGTGTGCTGTGAACTCAGCCTTGCCCTGTCGTTCAGAGACAAGTATGCAGCTCTGCAAACTACTGTTTGCCTCTTGAGACAAATTATGGCATGCTGCAATAGTTGAGGAATAGCATAAGAGGAGTATGCAATGAATCATGATGCATATGCACACGAGGGGAAAAGTTCAACCTTCTGTTTGCCATTATCTGCCTCTTGAAAGCTGAACTGTTCAATTCTTGCATTTTCCTAGCAGAGTTTATTTCTGTGGCATTTCCTAAGTCTTTCTGTCTGTCTCAAGGCAGGAGAAGGAAAGTGCATCCCTCCTCCGAACTCTGCAGTTGTGCTAGCTTGCAAATAAAACCTAAATCAAAATAAAATAGGGTAAGAGAGCAGGAACCTGTAATGTGTAACTCTAGCTCTCTGTGTTTGCAGGGTTAAATGCATTTCTTGAGCTTACCCAGGTGGGGCAGCCGTGGAGTGCCTGAAGCCCACTGCTGCTGCAGCTTCTGCCTGGGGTGGAGGTGGGTGTACACATGGGGACCTCGGCTGCAGGACCCCCTGTACCCTGCCCTACCAGTGCACTGGTGTTAAAAACATCATGTTTTGATTAGGGGTAGAGAGGTCAGGTCATGTTTTCTCACTGCATCGACTGAAATGAGTTTTCTCTGATAGGGATAGAGAAAGTGGAGAGAGGAGTGAGTTCCTCCCCACCACCTAACTCAAAATTGACTTTACTGCTGAAGGTATCTGTGTTTCCCCAGTAATGATAATGAGAGATGTGCTGACTAATCTCCTGAATTAGCATCCTCGAGGTGTATGACTCTAGGCTTTTCTGGGTAGTCTGAAATCCCATCCACTCTCTCTTGCCAGTGCAGGAAAATGAGTCTAATTCATTTCATGATCACTGTGCAGGAGTAGTCCTTCAGAGCTGTGGTACCCGTGACCAGATACAAATCACTGGTCTATTAGTCTCTGCTCAATACATCAGATTTTGTCACACTTCCAAAATGTGTAGTGGACATTTGTCCTTCCTCAGGAAAATGTTTAAGATGCAAAGAGCAGGCCATGAGGTTTCCAATCATCTCTTAATTATCTATGAACACTCACACGGGAGAGGGCTGCTTTTTTGAGGGGGGGGGAAGACATCTCCTTAATCTAGTGGAAAAATGAGATTCCTAAAATAATGAGGAAACAGAAGCTAAACACATTTAGAGTGGTGACAAGACATGGGTTTTTAAGAATGACGCTAATTACATAGTGAAAGCCATTAACTTGGTGACTGGAGGAGTCTACATTCCTTCCTTCCTCCCCTTTGCTGCCAAAACTCCTCTGGAGAGCGCAGGCTGAGCCACTCAGGAGGTCAGCTCTGGGAGCGCTGCGACTCCTCCTCTCTCCAAGCTGAGAGGAAGAGCAGTAACACCGTACAGCATTGTGACAGCTCCTGATTGTAAACTCTCCCCCTGCTCAACACCCTGGAGTGTTAACCCTGAACCCTAATGGTGCCAGTTTCTACTTCATAAATGCTTCAGAGCCAATTCCTTGCGCAACAACATGTGGTTTTGCTAGGACTGGGACCAGCAGGAGTAAAGTTGCATCATTTCACCCCACATCCTCTTCCTCAATAACCTCACTCTGCCCTACACCTGCTTGTGTGAGCTGCTTTTGTTTCAGGTCTGCGTGTATCCTAGAGAAGCATGTGTGGTTCATGTACCTTAAACTACAACCTGGATTACCCAGCAATGAAAGTAGCTAAATGAACCATTTCATTTGAACCTGACCTGCCCAATGAACCTGACAAAAACACAACGGAATTTGCAGTGTTTACACCAGTCTGATTTTTCTGGATATTTTCCTGGAAAAAGGAATAAAAATTAAAAATAAAAAGGCCAACTCCTTCCCCTTAATTTCAGAGTAATGTTTGCTTTCTTATTTCATCCTCAAACAGGCACTGCTGTTACCAGGCTTAGAAAACTGTTTGTGCCACCTCTTATCTTTTTATTAAAATAAAATTAAAAAGCCCCAGCTTTGAGTTCCTGAGCTGGCTGCACACAGCAGAGAAAGCTCATTCTGGAGAACAGGGACTGAGATCAAGCTCCGTTTGGATGCTAACAGACCACAGGCAGTTTGGGATCAGAGGGTTTGGATGGGATTTTGCACAGCATCTGATACCAAAGAGCCTAGACCTCAAACTGCAGCAGATAAGGATTGCCTGGGTGGGTTCATCCTCCCTGTCCCTGCACCAGAGGAAACACTGCAGGCTCTGCCCTGCGTCCACCCCCTTGGGAGCCAGAGGAGAGTTTAGGTCAAAGTACAGAGGACTGTATTACTGGTATTAGCACTTATTAACCAGTTTGATTCTATTAAGGGAAACCTGCAGTGAATAATGAGAATGGAGCTGGCCCTTTCCACAAGTGCTTTAACAGCTGGTGGCCTGAGAGCTGTTTTGATGAAATAAATCACCCTGATGGAAAAATCTCCAAAGCCGCAGACTGCGGAAAGTTGACCAGATCTTTACTGGCAATATTTAGGGATGCTCTAAACAATGAGACAGTTGTTTTCCTGTTACTTTCAGTACTGTGCCTGGAAAAACATGATATGCCTGAAGCTGGCCTGTCCCAAAAGATTTGGGATGCAGGGAACCACTCAATCTGGCTGCAGGACTCCTGGAGGGGCTTCTGCGCCTGTCGAGATTTTAGTGCATGCAATAATTGGCAGGATAGCCTTGACCTCAGCTAGAGATGGCAGGACAGAGAGAGGTGGAGGGTTTTCTTTTCCTGGAGCCTGGCTTTTTCCTGTGAGCATCCTCCAAGGCCCTGCACCTGCTCTGAACTCCTGGGGCAAAAAAAACCCTAGACTTGTTGCAGTGCACAGCCGCTGCCATAAAACCCGTGGGAAGTAAATAGTGGGCTGAATGAACCCTGAGATCTCCATGGAGTAGCTGTAGGGTATCAGCTCTCTTTCTGTGTGTGGCAGGATCTCCCCTGGAAGCCATCTGGCCTCTGGATGGCATCACAGTGAGGCAAATCCAGCATTTCCATCTGCTAACTCTGTTTTGGCTTCAGTCATGAAGGAGATGTGCTGGGGTGAGCATCTCCTGGGCAGACAGAGAATCAGCCTGCAAAGGCCAAGGGAGAAGGGCTGAGCAGAAGCACTGCTGCACCCAGGGCAGGAGCTGGCCAACCCCATGGCAGCACTGGACCTCTCTTAGCTTCTGTGCTCAGCAAAGGCCAACAAACGAGGCTGTACCTTGAGCCCCTGGGCCATGGAGATGGAGGAAGGCATTAAAACTTTGCTTTTGTTCTCCTCAGGCTGAGCTGGCTAATAGGGTTTGCTTGGGTTTGTTTGTCCTGTTTGGAGCTCCTGGAGCAAAGTGATGTGGGGGCTTTGAGTTTTGCAGAAAGTGAGAGTTGAGGTGAGTGGCTCAAGGAGATAGTTTAGTAGATAGCAGGAGTTTCTTTTCACCTTTTCACTTTGATTTCTTCCTTTTCACCTCTAGCTGAAACTGCTTCCTCAGCAGCCTGTCTCTAGGAAAGCAAACATATAGAGAAGAAATGGGGAGATAGGTGTAAATCAATGGTCATCTTGGCAAGAAGAGATCTAATTTTCACCTTCTGTTCTCAGCAAGGTTTTCACTTCGGCCTGCAGGGCTAAGTGTCCTTTCAAAGGCTGGGAGGAAGGATAGCCAAAAAAGTAATCTGGTTTAAGCTTCTCAGCTTAGAAATCCTCCTGCAACAGGTTATTGAGCAGCAATAAAAGGAGGTTAAGGACATGCAAGAAAGGAGCTCCCTCCTGTCTGGTTGTTGATGGTGGCAGTTTCTGAGCTGGGTGTGACCCTTCCACAGATGCCTGTCTGCTGTGGAGAAGGTGAGGAAGTAAAATAGAAATGATCTGCCCAATTCTGTCTAATGAGGTTTTTCTCTTTAATTGGGTGTTTGTGGAAGTGGAAATGGTGGTTTAAATACTGTGGAAGACATCAAACCCATGAGCTGGCTGAGCTCCTCTTCTCTGGGCAGGCTCTGGTGAAGCTGGTGGGGTTACCATCAGTGAAACACCCTCCCTGTGCCTCCCTGCTGGTGTTTCTGTCAGTGCTTTTCATAAAGCTCAGATGAGAGTGAGTGTCACCAGACATCCTGCTCGACTGCTTGCTTGTTCTAAAAGTGAACCTTGATGACCTCCCAAGGTGGCATTACTGGCACCTTTTTGCAATCAGGAGAACACTGAATTTTGTGTTCATTTTTCTTTCCCTACCTTTTGGCCTCTCTCCTATTTACACCGATGTCCCATTTACACCTTTTTATGACACAAAGGATGAATCTGTCATGGTTATACAACATCAGCTACAGCTTCTGCCACCTCCCCTTTTGTCATGGGCAGACCCGAGAGCCTTTGCTGAGCTTCAGTCCACCTTACAGAGCAGACCCAGGAAAATAAGGTCTCAAAGTCAGAAAGTTTGTCTACAGTGGGAAAAAAAAGTAGATCAATCCCAGCATGTAATGTAGTAACTGAGCTGTGGGAGAAAAGATGTAATTGTTGTCTGTGCTAAACACAAATCTAAACACGATCACAAGCAATTAGCTATTTAATAGGTGACTAAAGTAAATACTGTAATTAAAAAGCCTATTAAAAATAATATTAAAAAAAACTCACAAGAAATGCAGCTTTCTCCTGGACTGCCAGTCAACAAAATCAACAAATCATTAAGAAAAAAAATGTCTGTGCATGCCCAGATCAGTAAAACACATAGTAATTACTTGGCACATTTTATCTTCAAAGTCCTCTGCACACGCTAAGTAATTAATCCTCCCAACACCTCTGTGCGGTATGTGCAGCAGGCACTGGTAAAAAGCAAGCTTGTGTTGCAGCCAGGAATAAATACCTTGTTGTGGGGCTCATTCTTGATAGAGGAAATGCCACTCTGAAGGCAGTAGCTGGGAGTGGAGCTCTATCTGTTCAATGGCACTCATTGTAAGTCATGGCTGCACGGCAGGGTCAGGGAAACTGAGGCACATGCCAGAGGAGCTAGTGGAGGCTGTGAAAAGCTGCCCTTGCTTACCTCCCCAGGCTCTGTGATGAGCAGAGTGGCTTTAGTCAAACCCCATGAGCTTCTGCAGCTCTCTTGTCTTCAACTCTGTGTCTGAACATCAGGTGTAACCTGGGGTTGGGTTTGTCTGCCAGACCTGAAAACACTTTCCAATGCAAGCTTTGGGTCAGCTGAGTTGAAATGAATGAATTTCAAATTGCTTAATTGTTCCAGGGCAGAGGAGAGGGAGCTCCTCCTCTTTCACAGTGCCTGCTGTGGCACATGTGCCCCACCAGCAGCTGGGGGAGGACCCTCATAGATGATACAGCTTTGTGTGCTCGGGGTGTTTTGTGCTTCCTGCCAAAGAGATGACAAATGGCTTTCTCCTTCTGTTGCTCTGTGTGATGAATTTTTGCCATAAAACCAAAAGGTGGGGGAAAAATAAATAACAGTAGATCAGATCAGAGTAACACATGGGGGAATGAGAAATAAGAATGGCATGGTGGGACCTGGAGAACTCACATTAACATCAAGCCATGTCATAAACACATCCAAGCCTGAGCTCCAGGAGTGCCAGCAGAAAGAAAACACCTAACAGAGAAATCAAAGATGATAATGTCAGTTCTCATCCCTCTCCCATTAAATGCAGCAATGGGCTGTGGGGAGGTTGGCAGGTGCCACGTGGAGCAACCCTCCCCATCCAGGAATGACTAATCCCACCCTGGCTGCCGTTAGGAGACCGTCTGCAGCAGTGGCTAATTGGGCTGAGCAATTTAGACCGTTGTACAAAATACATTTTCCCACAGAGAAGGCTGAGGTAGAAATGGAAAACTACCTGTGCTGAGATTAATTTTGGTGTGGGAAGGAAGGCACTTCAGCAAAATGAAAGTCTTAGCTCAAGAAAGGACTTGTTTTCCCTTTGCTCAGAGGGGCACCTGTACAGCGAGGAGGAAAAGGGAGGTTTATGGATTTGCAGCTGGCAGGGAACAGAATTTTCACCAGACCTGGGTTTTTCTGTAGATCTATTTGCAGGTGTGCTGGTGTGTAGGTGGTAGATGAACATTGCTGTACAGCTGGTACAGGTCAGCAGGGGTTTGAATGATACCAAAGTGTGGCCTTTCTGGCTGGGGAGATGTTGAGCTTTATAAACTGGTCCCCAGCACTGCAGCAAGGTTCTGCTGAGTGGCTCTGGGTCACCTCTCTGCCACCCTTGAGGGCAGGCTGTGGGTTGCCTCCTCCTACAGCCACAAATGACCGCAAAAAACTTCCTCATAGCTCTTCTTTGCCTTGGACTCTTCCATAATCCTAATTCTTCAGTGGGATTTGAGACCATGTTCTCTACATCCATTTTCCTTTGGTTCTCAAGTGACATCTGGTGTGGACCGTAAAGTTTCTCTCTCTTCACTTCCTTCTCCTTTCAGTGCTCAAGGAAGTTCCTGACCATTCCTTTACTCCAGACTCCTTTGCTTCTCAACTCTCAGAGGAGCCCCATGCCCATCTTTATCCTTCAGTCTGATTTGGCTCAGCCCCTGGGCCAGTTGGTCCAGGAAAATGCTCTTGAGGATGAATCCCCATGAACAGGTATCATCAGTGTTAGCAGCCTGGTTCTTTCCCTGTGGATGTTTCCATTTGTCTAGGAATGAAAATGATGACAAAGAAGGCAGAGTTCAGAATCTCAAATGGGTTTAATAACACGTAAAACATTTCCCAAACCATCACATCATGCAGGAGTAAGTCATGGAGTGTTTTTCATGTGCGCACAAGTCCCGTCTTAAATCCAGAGTAAACTGCCAAATGATTTCCCCACAGGACACGCTCCATGACGTGTATCAGCTGGATTTTCAGGATGGTCCATCCTTGCAAAACAGCATCTAAACACATGGTGCAGTTTAAACAAGGAACTTAAGCACATGCTTATGTGCTATCCTGATTTGTAAATAATGCTCGTAGCTCTGATTAGGACTCTGGAATGAGGCTGGTCTCTATTCTCAGAGGTATTTGTCTAGTTGGAGCTTTTCTCAGAGGTGTTTGTCTATTTGGATGTAGTTTTCTATTTGGAGCTTTCCCGGGAATGTCACCTTCCTGATTCTCTGATGTGTGCAATTAGGTTTTCAGAGTGGCTGAGAGGTGTATGCATGTTTGAATTAGGTGACTGAGGGTTGATCTGACATCATAGGGTGGAAAATCTCCTATTAACACTGAACAAAATCCAAGCTGTTACTACAGCAAATATTTGATTAACATCAAATATCTGCCTATTTCTGCTATTCCCAAATAATTCACTGCTAGGAGTGGATTTCATTTTGTTGTTTTTCTGTGTCTCTTTGTGATAAGAATATGTGCTTTACCACACCAGTTGCTTCTGAGCATTAAAGACAAAAAAATGTACAGAAGGGGCAATTGAGGTACAGCTTTTCTGGAAGATGATGGACTGCCCACCACTCATCTGCTGGCAGCCCAGACCCCAGGATGCCATGAAGTGCATCATATCCCTAATATCAGAACCAGAGCCTCTAGAAAAGAGCAAAGGGGAAGAACTGGGGAAGACACCTTGTAGCAAAGTAAACAAAAGTCACCAGTGGGCAGCATGGAGGTGTAGGGCACAGGGTGTGTGAGCTGTAATGGTGCCAGCCCTGGATGCTGTGGTGCAAGGACATCTCTGTGTCCTACACCCATGCATTATGGTCCTGGGATATGCTTCCTCTGAGGCTCTGCTTCTGGATCCAGGGCTAGCTGGGGCCCAGGAGCAGCCTCAGTGGATGCTGCACAGCACTGTGGGATAGAACCATAGAATTGTTTGGGTTGGAAAAGATCTTTAAGATCCTTGAGTCCAACCATTAGCCCAAGTCCACCACTAAACCACGACATGCAGGTGCAGCCTTCCTTGCTGTGCACCACTGAAACCCCTGTTGCAGAGCACCCTGAGCACCCAGGTGTCGGGGAGTGCTGCACAGGTTGGGATTTTGCAGCACTGGGCAGGGGTTGACCTGATTTCTGCAACTCCCATTAGGTGATGAATACTGGCTCCTTTGGTACTTTAACATCCTTGCTTTCCCTGCCTTGTGTGCTCACAGCATGGCCCAGTGATGTACAATATGTGCTGCTAGCACAGTCCGTATACCATCCAACCTCTATTAGATTATATGCTGCTGTAACCCATTAATCCTCTTTTTCCTGTCACTGGATTTGTAGATGCTTTCCGTAATAATTGGTACGTGTTCTGGCACCTCAACACCACAAATGTCAGCAAATAGGCCTTTGCTTCTGAACATTTTTTGGAGCAGATGTCCCAAGCATGGGACTTTCTCTTCTGCCTTGCAGGGAGTGGGAATCAGTGTTCCCAGCCTCTGCACGTGACTTTCCCCTGTTTATCCCACGGGCTCTCTAGGATTAGACCCTCTGCCATCCATCGTCTGTCCAGAGATACAGATTTCCCTAATGGCCACACTATAAATATTTACAGTAAACAGTTTTAACAGCTGACTTTTAGTAGCCACTGTGCATATGGAATTGCATAAACAGGAAAGACAATTATAGGGATGGAAAAATGGGCACATGAAGCAAGAAGTAGGAAACTAAAATGCTGAATTCCTACAGTATATCATTAACGTGATCATTAGTAAGGATCCTTCTCTTCTGGAGACCTGTGATACAGGCTTGAAATGAACACACAGAATTATTTGGCCCTACAAAATAATCTATGGTGCTGAAACTCACATTATGTTACCTTTTTGACCCAAGTGATTAGCCAGGATGTGGGGTCTCATGGTTTGTTTCCACTAGAAGTAGAAATTAATGATGGTCTCAAGTATTTCTTTAACACAATCCTGTTTATTTCAAAGACTGTGCAAAATCCTTGTTCCCTTAACTCATTAGGAATTAAATAGCAGGAGGCAGTTTCTTCGGGCAGCAGTCCAAGCCCCCTTCTCCAGCCAGCACTCAACCCAAAAAGCTCACTTCATCAGTCTCATTTCAAGGTCATGCTTGATGTGCTTCTTCAGTTATCCTTGACTTTTTCAGCTGCCTTCTCTCCTTGCTACTGTGATATTTCTCATAATGTTTTCCCTTTTTTTTTTTTCTTCCCATTTTCCCCTACTTTTTTCCCCTCACCACCTTCNATTCCCAGAATGGTTTAGGAAAAGAAAAAAAAAAACCCCAAACCAAACCCCTGAACAATTCAAATCAGGTCCTTAGCACCTGACTCATGCTACATGCTTTAGGCAATGGCTTCTACTGCTTTAGACAACTGATTCTACCCTGCCTTGCAAAAAATAGCTATGTCTTGTAGTTCTTATATTGGGCATCTCCTCTGCCACCTGACAAGGGCTTTGTTTCTCAAGCCATCGTTGCTTGATCTTCCCAGATGTTTGTGATTCTTATTACCATTTTTTTGTTGTTGTTGTCATCTTGTATTCTCAAGAACCTTCCTCAGGGAGAGACAGAATTTGTTCTGCTCTTTTAGACCTTGCCTGTGAATGGGGCTTTGTTTTTGCTTTCCACTTGAGCTGGTAAATCCCTGTCACCACGTAAAACACAAGACAATGAAAAGTTCCTGCACTCAGAGCTCAGCGAGATCATCTCTTAGCTCCTCTTCCCCCCGACAGCCACACTCTTCCTTTCTGCATCTTTGCTTAACTAATCGGTGCTAAGGCCACCTCCTCTTTGAAAGGCAAAAGCAAAATAAGACAATAAAGAAATAAAATGATTCAATATTTCAGGGGAAATCTAGGTTCCATGGTTTGTTTTTTTTTTATGGTGGCTTTCATCTGTTTTTCCCTGAGGTGGACATAGCAAGCAGGGGATTTACAAGGCTAATTTCAGCGAGTCGAGGTATTTCAACAGGTTTCTGAAGGGATGACTTAAACTAGAACTGAGAGGGAGGCTTAGGCTTGGGTTTATACATCCCAAGTGCCAAGATTGTGCAGATACTGCTCTCTATTCCCTCGCTTGGATCTGGTTTACCGGCAGAAGGCAGGAGGATGAAGGTTATTTGACTTGGAGCTGGGCAGACGTCTGACAAAATAACGTGAACAAATTAAGACAGATGAAAAGTGGGGACACAGGGGGAGAGAAAAGTGAATTTCTTTTCCTCTTCTGGAAAATCTAAACAGTCCAATATCTGCTGCAGTCCAGGTGGCATTCATTTCCCTTGTTTAACTAATTGGGGAGCCTGGGATTTTTATTTTATTTAATTTATTTTCTTTTTACAATTTTCTTGAAGCTTTTTTTCGTCTATATTTTCATTTTCTTTGGAACCACATGTCTTCCTGCTATATGGAAAAGAATCAGTAAGCCATCACCTCCACTTCCTAAAACACTTTTACTGCTGATTTTAATTTTTTTTCTTTTTATTAAATGGATGTTTGAAAACCTGCTGTTGCCTTAAAAATTGCAGAACGAAAACAGTAGTAAAAGAATTAAGAATTCTTCTAATAACTCTGGGAAAGACGTAGCTTGTGGTGACTGACTGGGGCTTGGGGAAAACCCTGGTGGGTCCCATCAGGTCCTCCATGGAGGACCATCACGGGTGAACCCCAGGAGCAGGGGGAGATAAGTGTGTCCTTCTTCAGGACCATTTTTTTGCTGGGGATGCAGCAACCAAGTCCCACAGCTCAGCCTGGGACTTGCAGGACAAACCAAAATCTTCTGCCTCGGGAGCAACCTCGGTCAGTAAGAGACTTTGGACCATTTTATTGGCTCTCTGTACCAGCCTTGTGTACGTGAATATGAGGAGAGGGTGGTGGGACTGAACTTCCTTGGAAAAATATTGATACAAACCTAGATGCCATGTGAAATCTGTACAAAGCAGCACCACAATGACACCAGCCTGCTGGATCTCATTATTTCTTAGTAATTTGGCTCTTGATCCTAGAAAAGGATGGATGTCTTCAGCTCTTTTGGGTTCGTGTTCAGTGGGGGACCCAAGTGCACACAACCACAAACCTTAATCTTCAATTAGTGCTCAGATCATTAAATAATTTCAGTCCAAGGCATGCTGCCAAGGAAAACACCACAAAGATTGTGTTATCATCAACTGATTAACAAACTGTGAAAGAGAGACTTTTCCTGATGCAGAGTAAAGATAGAAATGTCTGAAAAGAGCAGGAGGGGTAATGTAATTATGGAGAATTTGAAGCTACAATAAAAATACAGGAAGATATCCCCTGAGTCAGCAGTGCTCTTAAATATATAGAATTTAAAACTTACAAAATGCACCCATTAAATCACATACATGAATTGTGTGCTTAAAATGAGGCCTCTGCATAAATTGCTTGCTGAGCTAGAGGCCAGGTGAGGCACAGGTCTGAATGCTGTTGGTGTTTTATCCTCAACAAATTAGGTCCCAAACTGTTTTTAACTTGCCCTTCAGAAGTCTGACATAGTTGGGGTTATTCTTGTCATTGCTATTGGTGTTTCCCCTCTCTGTTAATATTAGTAGTAATAATAATGTAATTAGTAATAATAATGTAATTCCCACTTGCATCTTGAGGCTTTAAGAAACTCAAGAGCACTGGTAGGGACTGGTAGATCTCTTGTGTTGTCACAACCCACATTGGAAATTAAAATACACCCTTGGTACAAAGGAGTGGCCAAATCCCAAGGCTCATGCCAACCTTCACACCTCCCCAGGGACATGTGGCTTCCCAGAGATCCTCAGCACACTCTTACTCACATATATGTAATCTTTATTCACATATATGTAATCTTTCTGGTATGCATCCAAAGAGAGCAATTTAGCACTCTACTCGTTTGATTTACAGCTGGTTAATGATGCTAATTGGGCCTGCACCTCTTCAAAGGGCTGATTTAAATTAATTGACTGAATCTATGCAAAGAGATGGAGGGGCTTGGTCTGTAGCTGATGTTAGTCCACTGCTGCTGACCAAGCATCTTGCAGAGAGCCTCTCTCCTACCAGGGGTAACCTGTGAGTATCATATACTTCTGCCGTGATACTCCATAAACTAACGATTTGGGGAAATCATTTAAAGAAAAGCTGCTGTTCTACTTCAGAGGTATTAAGGACAAAACTGTGTGCTCTCAGAGCATGCTCTGCCTCTGTCCTTCTCAGGCAGGTAGCCCTCCATCCATCCTTCATGCTCAGCTGGCTCAGAAAGCCACGCTGCCTACACACTGGACTGGGACTCATGGTCCACAGCAGCTCCCCAGGGCACTGCTGGCTTAACCTGCTACTCACCTTGGCCCCATCACCAGCCCTTGCAATGAGGCTTAGAGTAGGAGTGTGACCCAGTGGCTCTCCCCAGGCCCCTCTGGGAAGGGCAGTGAGCAGAAGACAAGCCACGTGAGTTTTGGGTTGGTTGTTTTAACTGAATGCTATCAAAGAAAATTACATAAATAAAAAAAAGAGGTGAGATGATGTGTAACAGGGAAGCAAATCCCTGCCTTGACAGCTAAATGCATCAGGATGAGGCTGGAAATATCACAGCAGAGGATTGAACAGGGATGCCTATGGAACCAGGCTTGTGCTTGAGGAAGGACTCAGCTAAGATGAGGTTGATGTCTTGGTGAAAAGACAACTGCTGTTCCCAGAAGCCATGACTGGGCTTGAGACAGTGCTTTTCCTTTCCATAGCAGGGCAACCTTCATTTCTTCCTCTTCTAAGGAAAAGGTGGAAGGTCTTCTGCCTGTGCTTAGGAGCACCTGCTGGAGTCCCACCAGTGCTGCTCTGCTGCTGCAAAGGGTATCCCACACCTCAAGGTCTCTAGAAGGTAACTCAAATGTGCCACACCATCTGGTGGGAAAAACACCAGCTTTTTAAGAAATACTTTGGCTTCCTGCAATCTCTTATTGCTAATTTTGGTCACAAGGGATGTTTGCCAGTAGAAAGAGATTTTTCTGGTTCTGATCCAAAGATCAGATAAAGTCAATGAAAAGGTTCCTGTTAATTTTAATGGGGATTGGCTCATACATTATTCATGTGAATTTATATTTCATCCTCTCTTTTAAAGTTTGAAGGGAAAGAAAAGAAAAACTGTTCAGCTTGTCTAGTTACTCTTTAACAAATGGTTTGGGTGTTTTTAAAATTCTGCCTTTGGGATGTTCATGCTTCAGTGAGCACTGTTAAAATAGAGTTTGACATTGGTATTCACAGCAATGCTAAGAAAATTGCCTTTCTTCCGAAGAAGAAAAAAACCTAACCCTAAAAGGACCATTAAACCCATAAATAACATGAAGCATGGCTGTTTCCACAATAATTTGAATGATTAATTTATTTGTTATTTTTGTCCAGGGCTTTTAAGACAAAGATTTATCATATGAATTATTTTTTTAGGTAATGCACACTATAAACATTTTATCCCCCCCCTCCCTGCCCTGCTACAGAGCAAATCCCTTTTTTCTTTTTTTTTTTTTGTCTGTGGAAAACAAAATTTTTCCAAACTTTTGGTGAATAAGTGATGACGACGGGAAGTTCTCTAATCTCTTGCCATTTACAAGTGAGTCCACGTGGAGTTTTTGGATGGAAAGTTGCAGCAGAAGGTTCCAAGAGCTATAGGGCTCTCTAGCTCCAAGCCAGGCTGAGTGTATGGAGATGTAGCCCAGGCACCAAAATCCAGCCTTTCAGAATATGCTTTTTTTTATTATTTCACTCTCATCCTCGCCCTCTAACGAGCTGTGGCCTTTTCTTGCCACACATTCCTTACTACCTATGTAGCCAGATCTCTCTGGGGTGGGTAGGGGAGGATTTGGCTGCTAAAGGACCATCACAGGATCAGGGTAGCTTGCTTTGGTCTGGCCCTGGGGGACCGTGCTCAAATTTTGCCTTTTTTCATGTTCAGAGGTGTTTGTTTGGGAGGAGTGTGAACTTTGCATTTGGTAACCTAGTCTTTAGTCCTGGGATTAACTCCTCTCATTCCTTCCTTCAAGAGAAGCTGTATCATTTGGGCAGGGACTTAGGGGTGAGGAATGAGTCTGTCCATGACTTCTGATGATTTAACAGGGTGGTTTATTCCATTAATGCATTATGTGTTGGGGCATGGCCCTTTGGAGTCAATGGGAATCTTTCCAGTTGATTTCCATTAACTTGCCATTACCTAAATATAAACCAGGGTTGCTGCTTCAGAGCTACTTAGCTATGGAGAAACACCAGTGCACAAGACCCTGCAGATCACGTCACTGGGTGGCATGGGACTGTTGGCTGCTTTGGCTGTAAATCCCAGCCTCGTGTCATGCAGCAGGCCAGGTTGGACTGTGAGCTCCATGCTCTGTATTGATGTTAGAGGATGCTCATAGGTCTTTTTTTGGTGCCTCACATAGTGTTTCATGAACCAAAAGAGGTCCACTGTACCAGGGGTGTGAAGATAGCTTGGAAAAAAATAGGTTGTGTGCATCCTTAGTGCAGAGATATTTGTACTATATAATTTTTTTGCCATTTCTAGAACGGTGGTCTAGAGGTGCTCTGTCTCAGGATTAAGACCAAGCCTTGAAAGGACCAACTCTACCTCTGTTACTCTGTTAAGGGAGTACAGGGTCAGCAACAAAGCCTTTGCCCCTGCTAGAGTTCCCTCACCAAGCCCACCAATGAACATGGCATTTCTCCAAGGTTAAATCATTGTTCCCACAATATAAAAAAATCACTTGTGTTCATGTCTAGGATTCACTGTAATGAAAATGATACAGAGACAAAGGTAAATGATGAGTATTGAATACCAAATGTGGACTGACTTCTAAACCATTTAGCTTTGGAGAGAATATTCCACTTGAGCTAAAATGTGAAAGGCTTGCAGTGTAGGGTTTTTTTTTTCCACAGAAAGAGTTGCTGTCTAAGTATGTGGAAACACTATCTATTATGCCACATAGTAAAGCATATTTTTCTCTCTTTTGCAAAAAGTGGTCAGGAGCCAGCTTTCTTCTTATTTATACAGCTTTTGTCATCCCCCAGGGAAAGGACTGGAGATTTAGTAATATCTTGAAAAAAGGATTGCCAATACAAATGCAGTTGTTTCTCGCAAAGGCATATTAAGGAGACAACATTCAGTGCATCCAAAAAGGAAAACCAAAGCTGAATGTGAAATAATTCTGAGAGGAATTTGTGGAATGTAGCAGTGAATAAGTCTATGCCTGCTGAGATGATAGGTCATTAAAATTCAATGAGACTTATTTCTCTAGAAGTCAGATATTAGATATAACATAAGTTATGATGCCTCGGGGAACAGCTGTAGGTGGGGAATGGCCTATTGGGTGATGTGTTTGTGATGCAGGCTCAACGGGAATCAAAGCTTTTCCAAATGGAGAGCTGTTGGCATGCCTAAGACAGCACCTAGAGTTGCCCAGCTGGGCTGGTGGGATGCTTTAGGTACAGCCAAGAAAACATGGACTGACTACAGGAATGTTAACCCGTAAACCAAAGAGGGATCCAGGACTCCTGTACACAGGGCTTGGCAGCTTCAGCTCCTTGATGATAGCAGCAGAGGGACAATTCAGATCCTAGTTCAGTTACAAATTTAACACCACCACCACATTTCCAACCCTGTTAGGTTCTGTTAAATCATGTGCATTTCAGTATAAACAGGACGTGTTTCATATTTCTGCACGACTCTGGCTAGGATTGCTGTCCTGAACCTGAGCCATGGCAGATGAACATCTCTGCTTTAGCCTTGTTTTTGTTTTGCTGGCTGTGCTTACAGCAAACAGCCGTGTCTGAGAAGCCTGGGGTCCCTGGCATCAACTGTTTAATCAGCTGTAGCAAGAATGTAATTGTCTTTGTTGTTAACCGTTCAACTATGAAAAGCGTGAGTAGTATATGTACATTTGGAAGCACTACACGAGTAGTTTTGTCCCTGCTTTGCTCCCTCCTACTGGTCAAATGTTCAGAATAACTTAAATATTTTGGAAAGCAAGCATCGTGCTGTTTACTCCAACCTTGGTGTTTTTGGTTCAAAGAGATAATTGCATGTGTAATGGAGAGATGCTTTCTTCACTTGGCTCCATTAACATCATCAAACACCTGCCAGGGCTGATCTTTGTTTAACTCTGAAATGTTTGTTTCTAATGACTCTGTCTGCAGTACGAAGGTACCATCATGTCCTTGAAATCTGGGCTTTAAAAATTATGAAAAACTTCCTACTTCCCACCAAGAACATATACTGATTTTCACTGGTTTTGTCGGTTTTCTTTTTAATCTTCTCCCTAGAGCATGGACATTTTCCAGGCTTAAAAAAAACCCAAAACAAAACCAACAAACAAACCAAAACAGCCCAAACAAACATACCAAGAAAATCCAACCTGTAACTGTTAAGATGCAAAAATGCAATTCTCCTGTAGATGTTTTTTTTTGAGTGCAGAGGATGTAGGATAAGGTGGTGGCTCCTTGCAGGGCAACAGTTTTGCATCCCTGCAAAGGGAGCCTTGGGCTGCCTCTCTCTGCCCATACCACAGCCTGAGCAGGGTCTTTCTGCATTTTAGATATGCCTGGTACACAGCTTGCTGCCCACCCTGAGCTTTTGGGGTGGGAAGGGGCACTGGTGTCCATCAAGAGCCACGTTGCTCTGGGTTTGGGTACTCCATAAACCATGGTGGCACAAACTCTGGTCCTGGTAACTTGTGGGCTCTGCAGATAGAATTCAGCTCAGCTGAAAAACAGCTCCTGGGGGTGATTGCTTCATCCTGTTGAGTGTCTGGGTGTTGCAAGACCACTCAAGGTTTCAGCTGTTTTCCTGCATGCTGGAATGTGTCCCTGGTCTGGGTGTTGAGTCATTTCTCCCAGGAGCAAGTGGCTTCTCGCTCTTGACATTCGGAGCAGCTCCTGGGCACCCAAGACAGCAGGGCACAGGGGGCAGCCTGTGGATCGGCACCCTCTTGAGCATGCGGAAATCGGGTGTTGCAATGACTGTGAAGAGTGCCAAGATTTTAATGGGAAGTTGGTGGACAGCTAACCTCAAAATTCTGGGAGCTACCTAAGGGGTTACATCACTCTACCACCCACCAGTGTTTCTTGTGAACTTTTCCCAACTTTACCCAGACCTCTCAGCTGTTGTCTCCTCTGGATTTGGACAGGCAGCAGCATTTGGGTTTGCTTTTAATCCCCTGTGAAAGGCATTTTTTTTAAGGTGTTGCTGAGTGCAGAGCCAGGAGTGATAGCCCGTGTTGCCAAGTGTGGCAGAGATGTGCCTGAGCTCCCTGTTCCCAGACCAAGCCCTGACTTTGTTAGTGTTAATATCAAGGGACTGTTGTGTGAAGGAAGGTCTATCCCTTTTTCCCTCAGCATTGTCACAGCTGAATCCTCCTTGAAAGTCGTCAGAGGGGAGCAAACCACAGGCTCCTTTTAAATTGTTCCCAGTGTTGCTGTCTCCATGTCATGGTTTTGAAATGGCAACCGAGGAAATGAAGAGTCCTTGTTTTCTTTCTCACCCCCAGCATCTCCCTTTCCAGCTCTCAGTTCCAATTTCAGAAGAAAAAAAGTGAAAAACCCAGAATTGATAAACATCTTGCCACGTTGCATAACTCCTGCCCTCAGTGCGTTTTCCACGCTCCCGAGCCAGACAGGTTTTTCATTTTGACTTTATAATTGGGTCTTGCTCTCTAGAGTGACAGCTCTATCACAAAAATCTCTATCTCCTCTTTTCTAAACCTGCAACTGTTTATATTTGTCTAGCTTTCAAATATCTCTCAGTCCCTTACCACGCTGGGGTGTCCTGAAGACATCGGAGGGAGAACAAGCGCTGGCTGTGAACTGGGACCTGGGTGGTCTGTGGGGGAGCGTGGCCAGAGCCGGCTGTGCCTTGGCCCCCCGTGTATGCTTAGGCAGCAAACGTCCTGAAAAACCTAAAAATGTCTTTTCCTTTCATTGTGTCATCTCAGGCTACAGGTACTATTGCTTTGCCAAGGGCAGGCAGACTGCTCCCTGCCTGCACTGCTGTGCCCGGCACAAACGTGCGGCTGTTTCCAGCAGCCTGGAATTGATAGGCAAAGCTCAGATAGTTTGACTTTTTTTTTTTCCTCTTCACTTTCATGTACAGCAAACATGAAAGGTTCCATTTGCCTGATTTTTCTGTGTGGTGGAGGGTGGCACAGAGGCAGCAGGGAAGAATTCATCTCTGCGCTGCTTTGAAGCCGCTGCTGTTGTGCATGAGTTTGCCTCTCCCTGCCCGCAAAATGTAACTTGAACCTTCTGCATGAGGCTTGGTCAATTTAGAGTTTACACAAATCATCTCCTTACTACCAGCTTTCCTTAGCTCTCGCATGGTTTTATTTGTTTTTTAGCCCTTTTTCTCAGAGGTGGGTTTCTCAGCACCCAGCTGCCTCCTAATTCCAAGACAGAGATAGCTTTGGGGGATCACATTTCCCATCTGGAATATGCTCAGCAGCCCCAGGGAAAGGAAGGGGCCATTGATGTGAAGGAACTGAGAGATGCTGGATTAGTTATCCCTGCAAAAGGGAGGTCATGAGGGTATTAGATGTGCAGAGGGGACCGTGCCAGGAGGACAACTGATGTCCAGGTATAGCTTTGTAATAAGATCATTTAGGAGAAACAGGACAGATTTCTGACAGCAAGAACTTGTGTGATTCTGAGCACTGGAGGAGACATAAAAATCCTCTGGTTTTATAGGGATGTTAGGTGGATTTATGAAAAGCACTGTATGATGAGGGTAAGACTTGTGGATGCAGAGCTCTAATCCTAAGCACCTCATCTGCCTGGGGACCAGGTGCGTGCACCTTTGCACTGCCAGGACTCCTGGGGGCCCTGATCCCCCCTGGGGTGCCTGGCGTTATATAGGCACACCCTATAAAATAATCCTTGCCTTGCTTTTGTGGAGTTATTTTTCCTGCTGCTCCACTCAAACACTATAATTTAAACCAATCTCTGTTGGCTTAATATTTACTGAAGCTTTTTGTTCTGCTGCCTGTGACTTAATTTTCTTTTTTTTTTGTCTCCACCCCCTGCTAATTCCTCCCCTGGTTTTCATCTCCCAAGGCCATAGCTAGAGCAGTTTTTGTCATGATTATCACTCATCATAATTGAGTCAGCATAACTCGTGATGTCACGATAAGAAATCAACTTATTTAAGCTATTTTGTGGACAACTCAGTAATTCCCCTGCCCACACCCTGACAATAACCTTATATCTTTTTGGCCTGCTTTTTTTACTCTTATAATTGTTTTTGTCATGATAGTAGCAGTGCTTTGTGTGCCAGAAACATATCCCCAGAGCAGCTGTGATGAAAAACACAGTAGCAAGGTTTGCAAGTCATTATTAGTCATTTGCCAAAAATGAATGGCAGCTCTGACTGGAAGTATGTTACCCAGATGATGCCCAGGAAAGCAACGTCCATGGTGCGTGCCAGGGGCTTTCTTCTTTCCCCACGGACACGATTGACTTTCACTGAGGGTGGTCAGATGACTCATGTCCTGCCAGGAGAGAATTGGGACCCATTTCTTGGAAAGAAAAGGGTTGGAGGCAGAGCCTGATTTGCAATGTCTAATTTTTCTTGGGGAAAAAAAAGTGCTTTTGAAAGGTCCCTATGTTGTCAGTTCAGATTCAGTGGCCTGCTGGTGCCTCAACTGTTCTTTAATCCTTGCTCCTTTCTCTAAATGCAGTTATTGCACATCTAGGGTTTACAAATCTGTGCTCCTGACCTGCAGATTTCTTGTGCCTGTTCTTTTCAAACCCCAGGATGGAGACGTCCCGATCCCTCTGGATATCCCTGGATGATGCTGTGGCTGTGACTCCCTCTCAGCTCCATCCTTTCCACGTCTTCTCACTTGCCACTCTGCCTTTGCCCAACGCTCTTTTCTTTTGTGGCAGCTCTTTGCTGAGCATCACAGGCAGTGTGACAGGCTGGCTGGAGTAACCCTTGTTTCTCTTATTTCTGCCTCATTTTTACTGCACCACAAGCCTTTTCCCTTCATGTTCTGGCTGTTTGTGGCTGGAAAACATCCGAGGCGTTTTTCCTCATTAAAAAGTCTGTCTGGGTTAATTTGGACAGTTCTCAGTTTACCTCTCCTCTCCCCAGCCTCTCAGATGCGTCCTTTGTTGCTTTTGTGTCCCTTTTTTACACTCGATAAGACTCCAACTCTCTTGCCACCTTAAGATATCCATGTAGGTCAGTGAGGGGTCCTTCCTCTTTTACCAGGGAAATATATTTGAAGATATTTTTCTTGTGTTTCTTGATAGAAATTCCAGCCCCCTTCATCACAGCAGGAACTGAGCCCTTCAGTCCCCTCAACTCCTCCAGCTCTACTCTCTTTATGATACTAAAAGCAGTAGCTTTACTTAAAGAAAGTCAGGTTGTGATCTCTTGGTGTTTGCTATGACTTGGCACGGCTTTGGTGCTTAACCCAAAGCAGGTCAGAAATAGCAACGAGTGAGGAAGCCCATCCAGGAATAACTGGCTTCCAGCAAGATAATAGAGTGATTTCCCCAGTTTCCCCCCAGGAAATCTCCATCAAGAGCACAATTCCCAGTAGCTTCCCTCTCTCTGACACCGTCATTGCCAGGGTCAGATGCTGGTCAGACACTCACTGTCCCAGAATCACATCTCGACGTGATTCCGTCCCAGACAGATGCTGACTGGTCCCTGCTGGATCTCAGTTCTCTGCATCAGCAACACAGCAGCAGCTCGTGATTTATTGGAGACCACCACACCATAGCTCTTGCTGCTCTGCAGAAATCCTGCCAGAGAGTCTGGACCAACTCACCTGATAATTTTAAGGGATTTTCTGGTCTGGACTGGGGAATGTGTCTCTTCAAGTGTAATATGTCTTTCATCCTTGCGGGCCCTGTACGAATTTCATGGACTTATTTGGCTCTTCAAATCCTCCCTTGCTGGGACGATGTGACTGAGAGCTAATGGATGGTTGTGCTCTGTCTGGCCTTCCATAGGAGCCTGCCTTCTTGTTCTGACCTCTCTGAAATCCACCTTTTATCCTCTGCCACTTTTGATTTGTTGGTGTTTCTTCTCCCACTAGTATTTTTTCAAGCCTGGTTTTAAGTGCAAGTGAAGTTTACATATATTATGTTGTTTATAGCAGACATCTTGCCTTTAGCTTAACTGGAAGTGCTGCATCAGGGGTGGTCCTTCCTTCACTTCAAACCACCATTTAATCTCCTATCGACCAGGGATCACCACCACTCTCCACCGAGTGCTACGTAGGCACCTTTAGCTTGATGTCCAAGGGTCCAGATAATCTGCCCTTCTGCAAATTCACCTTCCAACCCAAGGAGGAAAAAAACCCCAACACCCCAAAAAAACCCCAAAAGACCATGATCTCATCAGGTATGAGAAATTCCTCCAGGGACAGATACTGGGCCCTCTCCTTTCAGCCTAATGAATGAACAGAGACCTTGGGTTAGGGTGATCTCCAGTAGATGACAGACTGCTCACCAGAGCCCTTTCAAACCAGCCCAGCTAGAAAAAACTGTTTCATTTCAGACGTGTCCTTCCACCAGCCCGTTCTGTGTGGGATTTCTTCCTGTTGATATCCTTTTTGCAGTGGGTGGGGAGCATGGAAAGGATGGGAAAAATTGTCTTCCTGTGATGCTGTCATTAAATGTATACTCTGGGAACTGCCTTTTGGCAAAAATTTGGAGAAAGCGTATATTTCCCTTTCATTAAAAAAGAAAAAATGAGAACTATCATCAAGCTGTATTGTTATCAGTGAATGCTCTTTGGGGAAACTTTGCTTTACCGTTTATTTTCTATACTTTTATTTGGGGTGGTTTTTTGGCTGCTTTTCTCTTGCACAGGCAATAAAATTCAAATTGTGGTAGGATTTGGAGACTTTAGCCCAGCTTCAATTCTTTCAAAAGAAGTCAGAACTTGATAAAATGCCCACTAATGGAGGTGGAAAGGCTCCCACTGACTTTGAGAAACTGTTGCTCATGTGTCAGAGTACATCCAAGAAATATTTTATTTTATGATGGTCTCAGAGCTAAGGAAACAGTGATTCTTTGAATCAGAAGAGTAGCTGGATACTGGCTCACGCTTTTGTACAGTTCCTGTGCTGCTACAGCCTCACTATCTGACTTTGGACTGGGCATTGCTGAGGACAAAACAGTCTTATGTCATAGGCTGACCAATCATCTTCAATTGTATTTAAAAAACTAATTCTCCAACTTGGAATTTGGAGAAAACTAATTTGGGAACAGGATCCCCTTTGCATATCGAAGGGAGCTAGAACAAGGTACAACGGTTGTAAGCAACATCCAGACAAATCTGGGCTGGAAATGCAATTAAAAATTTCAGTGGTGAAAGTAGTTAACCACAAGAGTACCTCACGAATATTTGATTTATGGATGAGACATGTAGGATTCTCCATCAGTAGAAGCCAAGGTTGGGTTGTTTTCTAGGTGCTCAGCATGACTTGGAGACAACCACAGGGACCGAGTAGAGAGACCAATTTGGAACAAGGGCTGGAGGTAACAAAAGGACAAGGCTCATGCTTGGGTTAGGCAGGAGGTGACAAGGCAGTCGTTACAGTCCCGCCACACTGTTATAGTCACAGGTTTGCATCAAGTGGGTAATTATTGAAAATAAGCACTTCAGATCTCAGTTCTCATGCAGGCAACGTAAGAGTTAATTTGCAGAGAAATGCAACCCCCCCAAAGACTTCTGCAGTTCGGGTCTGAAAAGGCTGTTGCAG
>VWZY01004498.1:0-38559 GCA_013399075.1 Chloroceryle aenea | reverse complement strand
TTGTTGTGGATGAAGCAGATCAGGCTCACTGGCATCACTGTAACCCTGCAAGAAATGTTCTACAGACACCATCCAGGGAAATTCTGCTGCAGGCTCTTGGCAACAATGTGCTATGGCAGGTGGGCAGGAGTTATAGGAAGTGTAAATGTACAGGAGGTGTTTGGTGCAGGTACAAACAAGCCTCCTGCTTGTCTGGTGGTGCTCTGGGGACAGTCAAATTGTCAGGATACAAGAATTATCCCAGGGGCTACCTGGTGGCTCCACTCCCTGAAGGAGAGGTGCCCCAACATGCTGATGAGGACATTTTGGGTTCTAAGGCTCTGGTAACATCAAGCTACTTCAAAGGGAGAAAAACTGTGAAGTTAACACAAAAAAAAAAAAAAGAAGAAAGAGAAGAGGCCGTGTTTTGTGGTTAACAATCAATGAGTGTCACATCTCTTTCCAAAGCAGAGGCCTCTTGGTTTTTGCTTCTGTCTCATTCAATTATGCTCAAAGGGCCATACTTAAAAGCTTCAGGAAAAGGAGTCAGACCTTTACAATAAAAGCCATGAAGCTGTGTTTGTGACTGCCAGCTTTAGTTCCTGCAGTTCACGTGTTGGAGAGCAGTTGAAGGGCAGTGCCAGGGCTGGGCTGATGCTGGGGCTGACAGGTGACCTCTGAGATACAGAGCCCACCTGGGCATGTCCTACTTTGGTAGCATGTTCACTGCCAAACTCTTTCAGAGCATCTTAATAAAGACACTTTGGATAGCAGGTTAATCTGGTTGCCCATTGTCTTGGCCCAGATAAAAATGTGAAAGAAGTGCTCCTAAAGCATGAACCCTTTTCTTGACCAAGATGCAAATTCCCAGAACCTTCATCTGAGGCCCTTAAATCTCTGAGGCTGAGCACAGTGAGCCCACATGTCTTGTTCTGGATGAATGTGGATCTTTCTTCTTCAAGGCCTAAGACCCCCATGCAACCCATGCACATGAAGGCCTAGAATCTCAAATTCATCCACTTCCTGGGGTTGTGATTTCAATTCATGGCCCAAGTCTGTTAAGATTATTAGTTAATTTTGGTGGATACTTCTGTCAAACAGACTTCTTTTTCTATGCTGTGGCATGAATTTCTTGTTGTTACTCTTGGGCTGGAGCTGTTGTTGGACATCTTAGAGCAACACAGCACAGACTCAGTGCTGCACAGGCTTTCCCAAACAGCCATGTCTCTGGGTCTACCCTCATTCTCTTAGTTTTCACCAGGATGGAAGGAAATCATACAGATGATGCTGTTCCCATTTCTATTCCAGCTGTAAAAATGCTGAGAGCCTCACTTTTCTAATTTTTTTCAAAGTTTATTTGAAGCTATGGATGGGCAAATGTTCTTGGATGGGGAGGTGGGTAAGGAAATACGTTAGAGCATTAATGAGAAATAAATGTTCCTCTATCGTTTTTCTTCTCCAACTAAAATTCTAACAGATACTCATTTACAGTTCGGGTATATGCCGTGAAATGTTTGACATACGGTCAACTTCATGCTGTTAATTATTTGAAGCTTTCCAGAAGTCTTATTTGAGTTTTGGTGCAGAACCGCGTGGCTCAGCAGATCCTGTGCAGGAGGGGTGGCAACTCTTCCTCCTGCCTCTTTGTTGTGATGTTTGCTTCCAGGCTGTGTCATCTCCTCAGGTGGGATGTTAACATATCTTTGGCAAATTCATCCCCATTCGGAATTTATCCATGTGCAGTAGGCACAGGATGTGCATATCCTGGAGGAGAGATTGTGTCAGGGAGAAGGGTCAGCAGAAGCCGTGCCGAGCAGATCCTCAGGTGGTTGAACTCGCTACCCATGAGCAGTGGTGACAGCAGCTGTGAGACCCCTCTCTCTGCTCAGCACTCAAGTGTTGGTCCTCCTGACATCCAGGGGGTCTAATGCTGAGTGCAGACATGGTCCAGTGCTTCCAGAGAGATGCTTTTTGGGTTGTTTTTTAGAAACTTCTTGTGTGTACTCAAGTGCTGGATCTCAGGGTAAGCAGCAGTGTAGACGCAGCCAGTGGGAGCAGGGAGGCATAGAACTTCAAGCTCTGCTTTGTTCCCCATGAAGCCAGCAAACGGTAGATTCTCCTGCTTACTGAGGAGGCAGGAAAGACAGGAATTTCAAAACTTCATTCCTTCAATTCGCCTTTCCCTCAAAAATGCTGCTCTTCCTTCAACTTCTTCTCTGGTCTCTCATCTAAGCCAAGTTTTCATAACTCCTTTTTCCCCCACCTTCTGGTTTGAATTACTGCAGTGTCTATTACTTTTAGCTGACGTTGTGAATAAACTCTTATAATGCAGAGAACATCTTGCTTTTTAAATCACTTAAGTGATAATCAAATTTAGCAGGATGATTTAGAGCCCAGGAAGTTTGGAGGGTGTGTTTATTTTACTAGAATTTATTGTACACATAAGTGACCATCCTGCTGACTATCCATATGAAGAGCTCCTCATGGGAAATACTGTGAATTTTGCTTCACTGCCCAATTTCGACTTCTACTGTAAATCCAGTGTTTTGGAGGGTGCTAAAATCACAGCTTTTGTCGCTGGAGATGGACTAATGCTGAAAACTCCCCAGAGAGAACTGAGCTTTCATCCAAGCGGAGGCCAGACAGATGATTATTTTTCCTTAATAAGAAAAACAACTGCTTGATGCTGCATCATACTCAATACTAATAATGAGTTAAATAATAACAACAGCAGCTGGTGGAAAGTGAAAGAATACCAGGAAATAGCTCCTCAGGCATCCTATAGTTAGCTTGTGGACTTCTCTGCCATGGGAGATTGTTGTGATGACTGCTGTTGTGCAAACACCATGGCTCCTACTCAAGAAAAACTGCTGCTTATCTGCATAAGATATTTCTGAGGGAGGTTTCTGGAAGAGCTTTTGGTAGTGGTAAGATGGGATGAGAATGACTCCATGCTTTGCTGTGCAGGCAGGTTGACAGCTCACCATGGCTAGGAAACTCTGTCAAGGCTTCCTGGGAAGCCTTATGTAGACGAAAATAGAGAACCTGAGAACAACAGTTCCTGGAACCATAGTCTACCGTGCTTCCTCATTTCCCCTAAGCCCCTTCTATTCCCTCAAATTAATGGTCGACTGAATAGAAAAGTTCATGTGTAACAGCTGTCAGGTTTCCATCACAACATCACTTATCAACTCGACCTGCCTCCAGTCTGATTCTGCAGCAAAAATACTTTGCCAGCATTATTTTGGATCTTAATTAATGCCCGTAAAGTAAATGCTGTAGTGCTGTGGAAAACCAGTCAGTGAGCTCGCAGCAGCGTGTTGGTCAGCAGCCTGTGCCCAGCTGAGATTTCCATCTCTGCGTTGACAGATTCTGCCTCAGGCAGCTCTAATTAGGTGTAAGATTGCGTGAGGATCTGAGCAAATTTATTCAGTTATTCTGCATATCTTGACACCAGCAAGGTTTTCTCCAGAGTCTGCACATTAATTTTGACATTAAATTTCCTTTATAGGTTTTGTAAGTTTATACTCTTAACAAACTTGGCCTCTACTTTTTCCACTGATGCCCATAATATGCTTCATTTGAAGACCAACTAGACAAGCTGAGATTTTCTATTTGTTTGACTTCCAGAACACAGGCTGGAAATTAAACAAAAAGCTAAACCATACATGAACATCTTATCATCATAATCAGATATATATCACAGTGCTACATAGGAAGGGCTGTCTGTACAACAACTGGGAAAAGGTGTGAGTCATCCTTTCTTACTCCATATACGTAAGTGGAACATCACACCACAGCTCGTAAGATGCGATTACATGTGAAAGAGAAGATTTGAATGATCAAGGGTTATCACTGAGATTTTGCAATAGAAATGACCTGTGATTCACTTCTAATTTCTTGAGGGTTTTGCAGTTTTTTTGGAGCTAACAAAAAGCAAAGAGGAATGTGTCCTGTAACATCCAGAGCCCTTCGCCGTACAGAGGCATCCACGCTCTGTTCTGGACACGTAAAGGGCAAAGGGCTTGCCAAACAATTGTGTCCTGACACTTCACTATTGGCTGAAAATTGACAGTCTCGCATTACTTCATATCAGCTCAGCTGTGTCTTGTACTCATTATATTGGCTCAGGAGCTGCTTTTTTGCAGCCATGAACACGTACGTAACTCGCGTGTGCCATTGGAGCTGTCTTGGTGGAGATCTGCCGTCTGCTGGGGAGGGAGGTCATGGATCTGATGGCTAGAAGGACAAATGAGTAGGAGAAAATCAATCAAAACTCCACAGAGAAGCACAGGAACCCTTCCCAATGATGCAAACCCTACCTTTTCCAGCAATGGGTGCAGCTCAGCCCTGGTAAAAGCAATTGATTTATTAAGTAAATAAAAGTATTTTGTACTTTTCCTGTCTCCTGAAAGCAAAATCCATTCAAGGTGGCATCAGATGCAGTACAAAACTTAGTGCCTTCTCCAGGCTTGTTCCTTCTGACTGGACAAACTTTAATCCTAGCACCCTTGGGAAGTCTTCCTTTCAATAAATGAGCAGCCAGTGTCTGTCATGGGAACATGACCAGGAAGGAACTCTTAGAAGAACAACCCAGGACTCCACAGTATCTTGTTTGTTATCTCGATTCGAGCGATTAATGCTAACAGCCCAGAACAAAATGCAAAGTTTCGGGAGCTTTTGAGCAAGGCAAACTTTGCCATTTCCCATGAACTCTTTTGCTCCCTGGCTGACTTTTGCTGATACCCCAACTGTTTGCATCACCTTCTCTCTTCAAGATCTGGATAGCCACGTTGGCCAAATACTGGGTTTATAGTTAGGGTTAATTTTTTGTTCTTCTTGCCCAGGAGAAACAAAGAGCAATGCTGGAGGAAAAAGTCTGGCTGGATTCATGTAGGTCCTTTGAATCAAGGAGAGGTGTTTGTCTAGAGGACACTGACTCAGACATGTACATCTGAATTCCCTTTGGAAATAGGGCTCTTGCAGGAGGATGACTCTGTAGTTATAACAGCGTTTTCTGTCTTTCAGATCAGTGACTCTGTGCATCCTCCCATTTAAAACTAAACAAAAAATCAAACCAAAGCCCTTTTCTCAAGAAGCTGAACTTGAGCTGCTGATTCCTACATGGAGTAACAGTCTCCAGCCATCATGAGCTATGAAACTGCTCTTTTAGAAGCATCATTCCAGCTCTTACACAAAGTCCACTGGACTCTGCAGCTCTTCACTGACTCTTGCTGGCCCCAATCTGCTGTATTTACACACAGAAAAAGCGGTCTTGAAAATTTTTTGAGGCTTGAGTTTTGCTGCCACTTTACATATTGAACATGACTGAGGTTTCAGTAATTGTTCCAATGGTGAAAAGCAGAAGAAATTTAGCTCACCCGAACAATCGCTCTTGTCTGATGATCTGGGTTTGATTATGGTCCTTTGTAGACGTCTGAAAATCAGTTCGTATCCCTTGCTTCAGATGCAAACCCTACAAAATGCATTTAGTGTCCCACTGAGTGTTGCTCCCATTTAATTCCGTGTTTATTTTTGGTCACAAACGCGGTGGGACACTGCGTAAACAGAGCTGCTGTAGGCGTACACACGCGCCCTCGGAAAGGTTGCCAAGCAAACGGTGCCAATCTGGGAAAGTCTAATGTAAACACCGGGTCTAGACAAAATGATCTAGAGACAGAAGCCAGCTCTGATGTCAAAGCAGATCAAATGTTGATAAAATTGCTAGAACCTGGGAGCCAAAGGGGTTTTGTGTTAAACTTGGATAGTGGTTAATGGTGATGTTTTAACTCAGCTTGAGTTAATGGAGTTTTTGACCTAATGTATTACTTCAGACTTCCTAACTCTGCATCCAGCATCTGAGTTAACAGGTCTGAAAAAATCTTTGCTTTCATTAGTCCTTAGATGCCTTTGTGGACGGCAGGGTACAAAGCAGATCTTCCAGCTCTCCATGGAGCACCTCCACAGTGCTGCCTGGTGTGGACAGGTGTATGGTCCCAAGGGCAGACCTGCTCCCCACATCCCCTTTCTGTGTCTGTTGCCTCCTGTGGGCACAGTGGATCCGTGCCCTGCAGCAGCTTTGCATGAACAGGAGCCACCACCTTCTGCTCTACTCTCGAGTGCGCAGCGTGGAGCTGGGCAATGCAGATGGCTGAGGTCTGCTGGCTGCTGCTGCAGGGAAAATGGCTCAGAAACTTCTGCACATTTATTTGCATTTGCAAGAAGGGCTTCAAGGTAGGGAATAGTTGAAGCCTGGGAGCTGAGCAACACTTATCATCTGGAAAGACACTCCCAGCAGAAAACCAACAGAGTAAAGAGAAAGTCCATCAGATCTGTGCCACACTTAGTTTTGCCATTAATGCAAGGTCATGGCTTCTTGGGGCTGTTAATGCTGCAAATGAGCTGCTCCTCCTGCCCAGAGCATACAAGAACATTTAACCATCCCCCTTTCTGTGCTTCACTGTCTGTCTTAGATTTTACATGCCTTATCTGAGAGCTGTATCACGTGTTCCACTTGCCCATTGTGTCCATTGGTCTGTTTGCAAGAGTGCTTGGTCAGATCCTGATTTGCCTGGAGGTTGTCCTGCCAAAATCTGCAGGCTGTTTTAAAAGGGAAATGGCCTGATTTCTGGAATACAGAGACATAGTTTTCCCAAACCAAAATAACTTCTAGAGAAGAAAACAAACTAACTAAAAAGTTATTCATGGGAAATGATTTCAAGTGCAGAACAATATGTCATTTACTAAACAGGTTGGGGTCAGTGGCATAATAAGCACCATGAAAGAGAAAATCTGCTGTGTGGTTGCTGTGGTGGGACAGATCTCCCACAGCCTGTGTCCTCGGCTGCCTCTGTTCCAAAAGCACTGTGCTGCTCCAGTCAACTTCCAGGACTAGCTGCAAGCCTCTCCCAAAAGATGATCTTTATTGCTTCCACTCAGACAGATGTTTAACCTGCTAGATGCTTCTCCTTTGGCTCCTTGGCCAGTGAAACGTTAATGAAAACGTGGGACTGAACCATGTTTCTCATGCTCCTGGAGACCTGCTCTGAGGAAAAAAAGGACATGGCACAGCACTGACATTACCAGTGCAAGGGCCACCAGCAGCTCTGGTCCCTCCAATGCCAGTGCCTTTCCTGGGCATGAGAGGAGCAAGTGTGAGGTGAACCTGCGGTGGCTGTGCCCCCCCTTCCCACTTTCCCCAGCCCTCACTAGGGAAAGCTCTGGGGAAGATGCTCTTTCATATTTCCTCCAGCTGCCTCTGAAGGCACAGAAAAGCCCTGAAATGAAGGAAGTCATATAATCTATCGTTTGCATTTTGCTTAAAAGCATATTAACCCCCCTTCTCTTTCTTTCTTTTGGTGGGATTTCCTTTGTTTTACTGAACAGCTGCAGGCTGCAAGGTCCCAGAATTGTAATTTTGGCCCGTGCTAGCACCGTGTCCTGTCACAGTGTGTATTACATATCCAATAAAGGCTGACTGTTGTGTCCTCTGGGCACACTTTAAAATAATTGCTTGTAAAAGCACATACTCATCTCAGCTGCGTTTGTCTGAGGGACCAGAAACAGAAAAGGCTCCCTGACTTCCCAGACCCCACATTCTCCTTATCCTGCTCCATCGCACTCACCTTTCATCTCTCCCAGCCACCCAAAATAAGCTTTTCCAGAGGAATCCCTCAATTTTTGTCTCTGCCCCTTCAACCTTGCCCAATGCTGTGTGGACACGGCCCAGCACCTCAGGGACAAAAGAGTGGCAGAAGAGATGGAGTGGGATTGGGCTGTCTATCCCATAGGAGATGAAGGGATGACTTTTCCACCTCCTCCTCCACACTGTCCCTTCTCTGCACAGGGAGGAGAAGCGGGGCCAGACCGTGGCAATGGCTGTTGACTTGCTTCCAAGAACACCATTCCACCCTTATGGCTGCCATCACCGTGTGCCTGTGGGTGGAGGGAATTGGTCAAACATCAAAACTCCTGCACAGCACCAAAGAAAAACAATTTCTCCAACCAACACGGCTTACAAACCCCAGAGACTTTCCCTTTCCTTCTCCGCCTCGTAAATCCTCTGTGCAAGCAAGGAGCCTCTAACCCTTTCTTGGCTGTTTCTCCCCGTCTCAGAGTGACTCTTAGAAATTAGTGACGAGTGAACATCCAGTGCTTTGCAGTTTGGGGTCACTTCACTTTAAATAAGCATCCAAACACTCGCAGCTGAGCTAGCCAAAGCTCATTTGTCTTGAAATTTTCTCACGCAATTTCAGGCACAATTTCTCCTGGCCACAGCTGAGAGTATCAGGAGAATAGTCCTCTTTGCTGTGTTTTGGCACGTTTGGCTCTGGGGCTAAGCCAGGACTGGAGGTTAGGAGAAAAAATCTTTATCTATCTGTTTGTTTATCTATCTAATGCACTTTATGTACGTGTGTGAGTATAAAATCTTTAAAGCCTCAGAACCCTAAAGAAGCTTTATTCAAAATGGGTTTGAGTTGGATGTAACCTTTTGGAAACTGGTTCTTCATTTCTAACCTAACCTGGACTTTTTATTGGGAATCAGCATTTCAGTTGGTTTTGAAGAAAAGAAATCACAAGGTCTGAGAGGGGACTTTTGCATGTGTGTGTTTTCAAGGTTATCCATTTACGGAAAGTAACAGGAGAAAGTTTATCTGCTGACAGCTCATTGTGAGAATTCCAGGCAGGGGTTTGCAATATTTGCACAAGGTGTTTCATTGTGAATTTTCTGAACGTGAAAGTATTAAAACTCAAGAAATACACAGAGCGAGTTGCAGAAAATTAATTCTCTTCCTTTCATTCTGTACTTGTAAGCAATCTTTGCCAGTCCTCTTTCCATTCCAGAGCTCAACAATGCCCATAAAAGACCAGAGAGTGTCTGCTCTGTGCAACATTTCTGCTTGTTTATAACAGGAGAGGGGGGGAAAAAGGGGTTGAATCTGTTACAGCTGGTGGGGGAAATCTGGTTTTGTCCATTTTACCCGATTGTTGCTGAAACCACATGTATAATATGTGTAAAGAAGCATACCTGTAAAGAATTTCATCTGTTAAGCTTTCTGCAGGGTTTTCCTGAAGTCTGACCTTCGGCAATCATGGTTTTGCCTTGTTTTACAGAGATCTAATTGTTCCTAATTTCCTGTTGATAAATGGTACAAGGTGTGGAGCTGCACTTTTAATGTTAAGTTTCAGTCATTTGTCTGACTTAATAGACATGAATAGCTCTTTCAGATAGAAATGCTTTCAGTTCATGTAGGACATGTTATATTGAAAATCTATTTGGAGTGGGTAAAGCTATTATTCAGGATGTAGGAAAATATTTCCTACCTACAGTTGTCAAGTTCAGGGGGAGCTGTGGGCCCAGGGCTTGGATCTTCTGGTCTTGAGAAATCAACTCTGTAAGATGATTTTTATTTTTCTTTTTTCCCAGTGAAAATCTTGACAGGTTCCCACTTGCCACAGGCAGGTCATGATCAACTGTAGCTCAACAGCTTCCAACTCTGGGGTAATCCTGGTGGCATGAGGACAATGTTTGGAAACATTGTTAGTCCTTTGACATCCTTCTCCTCTTACCCGTGTTTTCTAGTTAAGAGAAGTGGCTTTAATGGCTGGATTTTTGTACATATCATAAATAGACCTTGTAGTGATCTGCTTTTTGCATGTAATTTCTCCTGCTGTCACTGATAAAGGCTTCCTTAGACTGGAGTAGGCTAATCCAGTTTAGGGATTCATTCTTCAAGGATTAGCTCCTCTACACTCCTCTCCTCTTGCTTGCAGAGGCAGGCAGGGAATCTCCCTCCCTTGCTGCCATGCCATGGTGTGTAGGAACAGCAGCATGGGCTACCCCAATTCACACGACAGTAGCCAAGAACACACCCAGCTCTGGGAAGGGGATGCTAACTGCCTGACATGAAGCTTCTGTCAGAGCCCCCATCTGAATGTCTTCATCCAGCAACATTTCTGCTGGACCTTGATCTTGGTAGGTGTGATGTAAAGAGTAGAGATTCTACCAGTTACTAAATCCAAGGAGGCAATAAAGTCCCAGGGAAAATTACTTTTGATCTGTGATGATGATGCAATTAAGGATTTGTAAAAGTGTTTTAACAGGATGGAGGAGGACTTACAAGAGACTATTCATGATATCTGATAAACCAGTGCAGGTAAAACACTTTGGGTATAGACAGTAAGTGCTTGGCTTTACTGTAGATGTGAGTAACATGTCAGTAAATTACTGAAATCTTTGTCAGCAGACCTTCATCCTGTAAGGATTCCACAGATGAATTTAAGCCTGTGTTGCTAAACACTATTTAGGAGCAGGTTGAAAAAAAAATATGACTCACCATGTAATTTTCCCAGCCAATATGGATCTCGAATCAGAGTCATTATTCCAATGATAGTGTCCTTGTGTTTGGTATTTCTCATTCAGTTTGGCACACTACTCTGAAAGCTCTTGACAGGATAACAGATTTTGGCCAAGTCTTTTCACCCTTTCTAAAGCACCCAATTACACCAAAAAAAACCTGCTTAATTTCTCAATATCTGGAGCTAATCTTCTATTTCTTGTGTATGATGCCACTTCTCAAGTACTGAATCTATGAAAAGTGCATCTATTTTTTCTTTGGACAAAAAAAAAAGATGTGTATCAGAAGTTTTCCTTAACACACAGTGTGTTCTGATATAATTCAGCTCATCGCTGATCCCCTCCTGCATAGATAACATTTTATACTCAAATTTTGCTCTTTGTGAGCTTTTCAACCTTTCAATTCCAGTGCTGGATCCAGATCAGGTTTCCTCTCTTAAATAGCTCTCCTGTCTGTTTTGTATAACTTCCAGTGGTTTGCAGGGTATCTTTGTTTCAAAAATCTCTTGGTCTGCTCTGCTGGGACTACATGTGTCTCTGTTGTGTTCAACCTGTTAATACACTACAATGGGGTTGTAAAGATAAAAAAAATACCAACAAAATAATACTCCCTTCATTACAAAATGGACCCTGGAAAGAAAAAAATAAAAAGAGATACTTGAAATGAAAAATATTTCAAGAGAAGAAATATCTAGGTCACAGCTTTTCTCAATTTTTGTAATTTAATGCAGCCTGGAATAATTGCTGCATGCATTCTTTGAAAATCAAGTCCTATAACATTCTTATTGCTCAATCTCTATTTTCAAATGTTCCTGGTAATATTCATTGTTCTGTTTTCCAAATAATTACGTTGTAAAAATGCTAAAAAAGTAAGTTGAATCAGAGTTTATCCAAATATTGAGAAGAAACTTAGCCATCCACATCAGCCTGTTAGCTGTTGGTTTCTTCGTGGGAAATGAACTCCACTTCTGACAATCTCACAGCCACAAGCCCCAAACCCAAAAATATACTCTGGTGGCAGAGGCAGGGGAAGTAAAGGACTCACAGCTCAAGTCTCAGGTCATTTTAGGGAAACATGAGGAAATGAAGTAGTCTGTAAATGATGCATAGACTTTCTGCGTCACGCATGCAATTCCCTTTGGAGAAAGGAGCGGGATCATACATGAATTCTTCTTCAGGATTGTGCCCTTTTCCTCTTATATGTTCTGCTGAAGATATTTTAAGAACATTCTAAGGCAACTTAAAAGCATCTGGTGGAGGTAAAAAGGTTAAAGGCTTTGTGTACAGTGCCTGGGGAATATGTGGCAGTCCCAACTTTACGTGACAAAAAATGACCAGGAAACCAGTTCTGTGATATTTGCATTGCTGGCCAGCTCAGAAGTGCAGTGAGGAGATTCTAGGTAGGGAACAGCAGAAAAGCAATTACACCTTCACTTGTCAGTCTCAGAAAATAAAAGATGGGCATATAATACCTGGGGCTTGACACAAAAGTTAGATTTTATTTTTTTTTCCCTTTAGCTTTGCATTTTTCTACCCACCACTTCATGTGCCACTGGGTCAGGGGAAAGATATGGAAGATAAGTACTGAACAGAAGTATCCACTTATCTGCCAAGAGAGAAAACACTGGCAGATTTTCAGACTAGGCATAAGTGTTTGAAAAGCTAGTCTGTTAAACTAAAAGATTATTTTCCACTCTGTAGAAAAAAAATAGTAATCACTTGAAAAATCTCCACGTGTTTCATGAAACCTTCATGAAAATAGTTGACTAAAGCATGAAGTGGAGCTCACAAGATAGCGTTATACATTCTTCAGGACCTCTTTGCACACATGCCCTTTGAAATTAATAGGCTTAACCTCTCTTTGCTTTTGTTGTGTCTGAAAGAGTCAGTTTTCAAGCAGGAAAAAGAGGAAAGGTTACATTGCTCTAGTGCATAGCTCCTTAGCCTTCCTCAGCCACCGTGCTCCTTCACCATCCCTTCATGCAGTCAAGAAATCTGCTGTTGCTGGCCAGCCTGATACGCCTCTCACAGAGGAATTCAGTGGCATCTGAAGACAATTCAGAAACATCCACCCCCTGTTACTCATTGCCAGATTTTGTGTCTTACCATTGGTCACCAAGCAGTTCATGCTATGGATGATTCCAACTGCCCAGCTGGGTTGGTATGGCATTTCTAACTGCAGAAAGTATTTGGGTTGTTGTTTTTTTTTTTCTTTTCCCTATTTTCTGTCTTGATTTAATACAGGGATCTCACTGGCCTGGCAAAAGAAAGCTTAAATTGGAAAACCTGTAACTGTGATGTTTCCTATCAATCCATCTCTTTCTTATGACTCTTGTAGGAATAGAGGTTAACCATTTGAGTTCAGTAATTACTGATATTCTTCAACAACCAAGCTGGTTCAAGCAGTGTTTTTGCCAGGACTGTAATTAAGCTTCTTAAATGGGGCAGATTTTAAAATCCTTTACCTGTTTAAATTTAATTATAGAGTTGAGGGGTTTTTTTTTTGACAAGTCATCACTGTGTCCATCTTAATGAAATTGTCTGGACTGCCTTTAGGAGTGTTTCTAAGGTGTTAAATCTTAGGTTTTATTCTTGACGATGATGATGATGGTAATTGGATTGCACTGCTGGCTGTTTTGATTAGTTCAGTGGGATCTTTTTGTTCCCTGTTCATATGATAAAGACCATAAATAGCCATATTTCCATCTGAGTCAGTAGAAACACTCTGACTAATCCTGGAGTTCTGTTACAGCAGAAGCTGCACTCTCCTTACGTATCTGATAGAGCAATGTTGAACAACCAGCATTCACTGTGGGTTAAAGCTCCCATCCCTTTGCATTCAGCTTAGCTCTGGATCTGTGCTTTCTGTGGTGGTGGTGTCACAGAGCATGCATGGTACACACTGCTCTTGCCCTCAGAAGTCTCTTCATCAGATACAAATAACACCAATCAGACCACTCAGCCATTGGATTTTGCCTTCTTTCCCTCCTCCCCATCTGGAATAATCTAAGCACATTATCAACCTTCTTAATTGTTACCAAAATTTCTTCACAAATAATTGATCACCTGTCCATTTTTCTTATCAATATTCTAATGCCATCTTTTTATTAGCCATTAGATTTGAGGAGAGCTTAGTACAACTTCATTCTAACATCAAAGGAACACACCATTCAGTGCCAAATTTCCAGTATGAATTCTTAGGTTATAAAATTTCTTTCCATTAATTTGTTGCTTCTGTAATTGTTCTTGTCAGTAAACGCATTCATTACTGGAAAGAGAAACTTAAAAAGAACGTAAGACCAGTTACAGTGCGTTCAGTAAAGCATTAAAATGAGTATTCCTGGGAACTCTTTTTGTAGTATTTTCCCAGCAGTACGTCTTCCAATGGACAGCTCTACAGAAAACTCAGGGAGAGAAGGAACCTGGGTCATTTTCCATGGAAATCCTTGTTCATTTAGCCCAGAGACTGCAAGACTGGACACTGTTTGGCAAGATAGAATTCAATAACAGCATCTTCCCTGCCTGGGAATATAAGTCAGTTGCTTAGTTTATCTGAGAAAACTTGTCTGAGTTTTTAAGCATTGAAATAAGCAGATGGTTAAGAGGAGGATTTGAAGCAATTTTGTTTGAAAATATGACCCTTTTCAAACAGCAAAGCTCAGCTATCTGTATTCTTTAGGAAATCTGAGATGACTGCTTATTTGAGAGAGCTTAAATGTACATCTATTCCTGGTGGTAAGCCCTGTATTTTCATATCCATTCCTCTGATGAAAAAGAAACTTGAGATAGAAGGGCTCTTTCCCCCCTGTTTGCAGAGGAAAGCCAACAGGGCAAAGAGAGCTCAGACATTTTATTGGAGGCAAGATCATGGTATCCCTTCACATTCTGGAGATAGCATAGTCTGTTCTCCTCCTCTCATCATCACCTGATGTCTGTGGGGCAGCTTTTACAACCTTTCTGATAGGAAGTGCAATTTTAGCTTTGTTTCACGCTAAAACAAAGATGTTAAAACTGAGAAATCATCACTAGTTGGGCCTCCAAGGAGCAATGACATAGAACTTTAAACTTGGAATAGGAAACCCTGATTTCACCTCAAATTTCCTTGGTTTAGACACATGTGGAGCAATAGGTATTGAAGGGCTGCAGGAATAGAACAAAGGAACCTACTTACAGCACATAAAATGATATCTGACATATGTGAGGTTTCATTCTACTTTGGTATCATAAATTTAAACAAACAATGTTGCTATGGGTTCACACATTAAATCAGTTTAGCAGTCAGAGACCTGTACACCTTCTATCACCTGTATAATCACACACACATTATAGTTGCACATGAGTGAGACTTACTGCTTTATTATTTTTTACTTCTACCCAAGCTCAGGCTTGTTATTTTTGCCATATTTCATGTTATCACCTCAGTCATCTCGGAGAGATGCTACCAGATATCTATAATTGCATCATTTTCTGTGGTTTGGAAAGGGTGATAAGCTTTCTTCCAGCAAAACCTTGACTGATCAGGCAGAAATCCTTCCCCAGCACACAACGTGCCCCTTGACCTGAGAGCAGCGTGTTTCACCTGACCCAGCACATGCCAGTGTCAAAATCTCAGCTTAGAGTAAAGAGCAACAGGCACCCAAAGGACCTCCACCACTTACCCTGCAGTAGCCATCACAGCTTCAATATGCCTGTTCCCCTCCACTGATTCATGAGGGACCCCAAAAAATCTCTCCATCACGTACAGGTCTCCCTCTTGTACAGTTAAAGGGAGGTGAATCCATTGACAGAGATCTGGCTCACACATCACATCTGCTCGTTTGACCTGCATTGCCTTTGCATATTTGTTTTTCTGGCTACTAGTGGGTTAAATGGAAACCCACACACTGCTAAAGCTGCAGGTTAGGGCTCTGAGATTTGGGAGAATTTTGCTTTCTTATTGTGTTATTCTGTAGATATAAGAGCATTGTTTGCTGAGGAAAAAAAGGCACAACAAAACATCTGTTGTACTGTTCACATCAGTATCTACATTCGTCAGACCCTGCTCAGGCTACTGAAGCAGGAAACTGTCAAAATACGAGAACCCCTTTAATGTCTGAGGGGAATTCTCAGCTTTGCTGTACCTGGGAAGAACATGAGTCACAGTGTATTTGGCAAGCAGAGAGATGCTGGGGAATATGTCTTGCAAAAGGCAGAGAAGCGATGTCAAAGAAAGCAGCTGGGCTGCGTTGTGCTTTGCAGGCTGGGAGACACTCTGTTGTCTCCTGGAGCAAAGCAGTTGCTCTAAAACACGTCTCCCAGCACACTTTCTGCTGCTGCAGAGGCCAGTGAGCAGGAGGCAGCTGAGCCCTTTCTAGCACTTGCAGTAGCCAAACCTGAGCATCGTATGGTGTCATCCTTAGAGAGAGTGTCTCTGAGGACAGGCAAGTACAAGGTTAAGGTGCTTGATAGCCATGTGGCTACATGTGCACAATGAAGTGTTAGATGAAGAGTAGCAATGAGGGGGCAATTATGGGACGTAGATCTTATGGAGGTCTAGAAGATCTATCAACTTCTTTTTTCAGTGAGCAAGTTTGTTTTTTTCTTATTGCAACACTTGCAGGGGAGAGGGAATGGGGCTCTGAGGTGGCATCTTTTGCAATGCAGATACCAGCTGCTCTGTGTGGAGTAGCAAAGCAGTCTGTATGTGCTTCACTTGAAGCTGGGATGCAGTGTGTTGACCCAATAACCCTTTGCCATTGATCCCAAGGCAGATGGACACAGGTCCTCTCCAGTATGGTGCTGCTGGGAGCACTAAGTCATCACTCAGCTGCTGATCACAAAGGTGTATAAAAGATGTGCATGACCTGCCAGAAAAGATTTTCCTAGTCCTCTCGCTTAAGAGTGAAATATCATGCCCCCAGAATCATGTGGGAAGATTACAACCAGATTTTCACGTCGCAGTATGTTCTGTTTACAAAGGGAGACCAAACTATGTGACTGAATCACAACCCCTTATTAGAGAGGAAGGGCTGAGACGATGAAGTGCCTTGCGCTGTGTGGATGAGCTGGAACCACTCTGCTGTGCCTCAGCTAATTGGCATGGGAACCAGTAACGTGGGTATCCAACCAGTTGTTCCATACATAAAAGCTTGTAATTGCAGGAGTATTTCCACTCACTCTTAATTCAGCCGATGAAAACGCACAGATGTGAGGGTAAAAGGTTGTGTGAGCTTCAGGATGTCGCCAGCTCCTCTTAAATGGTCTCCCTGGGATGCTCAAACGTTATTTTAATAAGAATAGTAGCAATATTAATTTATAATAAATTGAAAAGGAGAGTTAAAGCAAGGAAAGGCTGTGCCAGGATCCTTCAAGAAGACACAAGAAATCCAGAGCAGCCTCTTCTTCTCAAAATTGGAAAGCTACCCCGGGGGAGGGCAGGGCTGTGCTCTTCTGCTGCCCACGCTGTCCTCTCCATACACATTTACACAGCCTGTGGCCAAAGCTGGGGTTGCACTGGCCACCTGTGTTGGCAATGGGTGGTCACCTATGGGAGCCTGGAGCCTCCTGCACCACCAGCTTGACCCGTGAGTCCCTGCTGCAGCCACTGCTGGCAGGCTGGTCCAGCTGGCTTGCATAGGGGAGCTGTTTTCAGGTGCTCCACCGAACCCCACCCCAAATGCTACTGGGAGAAGAGCCAAGCTTGCCCTCAGGAACACTTTCCTCGAGCAGCTGGGCTTGCTCTTCTTACATGCCAGCTGCCCTCAGATATGTTGCATGGGCATTTGAGCAACTACCCAACCATAAAATAAGCATAAATGTTTTCTCAGGGAGAAGATGAGGAATGTGTTTGCAATCCACTCCAAGATTTCTTTAAAGGAAAGACTCCATGTCCGTGGACAATAATCATGTTAGCACACCAGGAAGTTAAAACAAAATGAAAAAAAAAATAAGGGACTTTTTTAGGTCACACACTGCTGGGTTTGTCCCTTTCCAAACACACTTGATTAGACTTCTTTACTGGTTTGTAGGCACCCTGTATCGAACAGGGAAGGGCTGAAGTACAGACATATGGTTAAGATAGTAAAACACCCAGAACCTTTCCAAGCATTAGCTGAATTTCATCCAAAATTCCATTAATATACATACTGAAATAATGTGGAAAAAGAGGATTTTTATTTTTTTTTAATCCATTTATATGTGTTTTGGTGTCAGTGTCATCGTGATTCTTTGTTCAGATTCCTCGAGCTCACACACCTCATACAATACGCTGTGTGCACTTGGGCTGCAACTTTGGGAAGCTTGTAGCAGCTCAGTACACATCATTATTTGAGTTCAAGAGCATTAGGAGGACCTATCCCATTTCCCATCTATTTCTCCCAAATGCTCTGCTTGGCCAAGGACAAGAGGGACAGATGGCTTTAGATGATCACGCTGAAGTTCACGTTGGGCTTTGCAACCAAGGTGGGCTACAACTATACCCTGAGATTTTGCTGGAGATCCTCAGTCGAGTCCTCAGTGTTTCAGTATTTTGACATCACTGGTTAAGGCAACACTGAAAAGTTGTTTTGTGTTATTTAATTCATCCTAATATGGTACCTTTATCTGGGAAACAATACCCCAGGAATCTCCTCGTGTTGAACGATTTTGGAGGTTTACTGGAGTTTTGTCTGAAAAGAAAATCTGCTAAAACATTCTTTTGAGATTATAAAGTAGTCGGGCTACTTCCAGGGAGGTTCACCTGCAAACCAGGGAGAAAATGGAATAACTTGCACATATTTTATTTGCCTTTTTTTAAATAGATATTTTTTGTTCCCTGTTCAATTTGGAGAAAGCTTTTTTCTTTTTTTTTTTTTTTCTGAATAAATAACTCCAGCTCTCTCTAAAGGCTAAGAAAACAACAATCCAAATATGAAAACGGAACAGGGTCATTCATTTGCAGTCACACAGAATGCATTGGTCAATCTGAAATGAACGTTTTTTCCTCATTTTTCTGGTTTTTCAGCCAAATTTAAAAAAAAATAAATAAAAAATCCAATTTTTGCACAGTTCTAAATAATGTGTTTCAAAAATAATCCAAAGGGATACATTCACATAGAAACAGATTCTCTTTCATTTTTCAAATCATCCAGTAGAGAAGGGGAAAAAAGGGACCAGAAGCTTCTCCAAGTTTCCTTCTGCTGCTCCTCTTAAAAGAGGGAAAACACATTTCTGACCACATTACATGTTTTAGTTGGACACTACTAAATACAAGGCTTCTGCTGAAAGGCAGAACACCACCCACCCCAAGTTCAAAGTCAGGCAACCAGCCATGATTATTTGTAAGATAAAATGAATCCGAAAGCTGTCATACATGTAAATGTAATGGTAACTTGGAGCATCTTCCTGGTTGTAAACATCCTCCCACCATGGTCCCTGCCTAAGATTTACCCTCCCTTTGTGACACAGTCAGAAATTATTTGCCTGAGGTCTTTGGCTTGGGGTGCCAGGTTGCCCTACCCTTCCTTCCTTCATCTGCCCTGCTGTGTTTTGGGTTGGGCAGTACTTGAAGGAAACATCGTGATTTTCGTGGAGGGCACTGGGATATGTATGTGGTTCATGCTTGTGTAGGGAGGTTGGACTAGAGACATGTCCTCTAGAGGTCCCTTCCAGCCTAAAACATTCTAGGATTCTATGCACAGGTAGAAGAATGAATAAAGGACGTGCTATTGGAAAGGAACTGTTTTCTCTGAGGGCTTTGCTGTAGCTCCTTCATCTCCTTGGGAGGGCCTTGGTCCTTCTCACCTCTGATGAGCTTTTCCAGCATGGTGTGCCATGCCAGCAAACCTGGCCTCCTTCCTCCACACACTGACTTGAAGCTTTGGGGGAAAACGTGTCATGCAGGGACCTCTTCCTACATGTTGTGCTTTAATTCTTTAGTTTTTGCTTTCTGGGATTGTGTTCCAGTTCATTTGGATCTACAAATTCATGATTTTATATATTCCTTACTCCTTTGACCCATGGTGACATTTCCATGGAGCCCATGGTAGATTCTGCATCTGTGAAATACGTGATTGCATTCACAGTCTCACGTGTGGCTGTTGGTTAGCTTGCCAGATTCTTGATCTACCAACAATTTAACTAGCAGAGCACTTAGGAGTGATGCAAAGAGTGCAAGAGCAGAGATTTCCTGCCTTCCTGTCCCAAATCTCCATCCTCTAAAAAAAAACAGCAGCAAATATTTGTAGTTATTTCCATACCCAATGGCTGGTCATTCCTGAACTTTTCTCTTTAGGTTTGCTTTTTACAACAGAAGGTTCTTTGGACCACCCAAAACTCCCCGAGTTGTGAGCTTCAGGCAAACCAGCTCCTAATGCCAAGAGGATCTAGGAGAGTGATGCTGCATCACATGCAGCTGCCCTGGATGTCTCCATGCCAACCGGTGTGACTAAAAGTGGCCAAAGCTCCTGGCTGGTTCCTGATGAGATGTGTGAACTGCTCCACCCCAAACTCCCTCACAACTGGTCCTACTAAAGCCTCTCTAGGTTTCAGCTTGCCCACAGTTCAAACAGTGGTTTTCACTGTATACGGAGAGGCTTCCAACCTTTTTTTTGGCTGAAGCAGCTCGCCAAAATTCAGGGCTTAGCACTTTTTTTTTCTCCTCCCTCTTTTCTTTCCATGTTTGGCTGGTGAGAAGAGGAATGCCTGGCTGAGTCAGAGCTGGTGGTGATGTGGGCTGCTCTTCCATGGGAAGCTATGAAGTTCTGCTTCCCCCTGCACACCAGGAATCAAAGAGCCGGAAAGGCTCTTCTAGCTCAGAGGGCCAAGTGCCGTTCCCAACAGCCCTTGGCCCCAGAACCTTCCCTTTGGAGTTTCTCAGGTCCTTTGCTTATTCTGGCCTCATCCTCTGCTTCTTGCCACTGCTCCCAGGCTGTGGGCATGCTCCAGGCACTCTTCCCACTGCCACATCCACCAGATACTTATCATCACCTCCACGATGGGATGGAGTTCACGGTCCTGCCGAAGGAGGTCACCTCAGACCAACCCTTAGTAAGTGATGAGAAAACCCTTGTCCACCACTGGGAGATTTACCCATTGGCAACGGACCTCAACAAGAAAAAAACTGCAGCACTGCTTGTGGTGTGCAGGCTTTCAAAACCAACAGGACCTGGCGTGTCTCCCCTCCCGGTGCCAGCTGCAGGGCAGAGCAGCTCAGGGCATCACACGCTGGCAACAGGGATGGGGGATTGGTTTTTGAGGGTTGAACGTGCCATAGAATACTCTGAAGTGGTCACAGCACCGAGCTTTAAGTAAGACCTGTTGTGTTGTAATGGGTGAACCCAAGTGCACTTCAGGGGTGCCACGCTGCACGTTATTAAGAACAGTAACAGTTGTACAGCTTGGGGCTTCCCCTCTGAAGAAAATAGATCCAACATAATTCCATGTATATATATATGGCTGCTTTAATAAATATATTTATGTATGCTGTAAAAATAGAACATTTTCCTGTCCCTAAGGGTATGGATTTGTCTGCAAACATTGCTGTTAACGTGAAATTTCAGAATCCTTTTCTGCAGTGGAAAACAAAAGGGGTTTAGTAAGCATTTGATTTAAAAACAAACAAACAAAAAAAAATCCCAGAACATCACTGGAGTTGTCTGCAGTGCAAAACTTTGCAACTGTTGTTACTCACATCATCAACAAACAGTCTAAAAGAAGTGGTGTGCAGGGGTGTGGGAAAAAGAGCTTTGTGGTTTTCAGTTTCAGCTCTGCCTGTGAATCACTTTGCAGTCTTGGGCAAGTGGCTTAACCTCTCAGGGACTCGATCTCTTTAGCTCTGCAGTGGGCTGAGCAGTATTTAGTGGACCTCACTGCAGGGGGGGTTTGAAATACCCATGAGAGATGAGAAGAGGCAGACTCCCTGAAGAAAGATGGCATGTAAGTGTAATATGGTCATGCCTGCTGGAGTATCATGGCTTTATACTTCCAGAAATCCAGATGTCTTGCATGAAAAGGGTGTTATTGCTACATACTATGGATTTTTTTTCCTTCGAGGCCAACAAAGCAACATCTTCCAGACAGGGACCTAGATCCTGACATCCTCATCAGGCAGACTCCCACCCAAGCCAAGTATGGTTTTGCCTGAGCTAGAATTTGGCTCTTTGTGATTTATCCAACACAATCCATTGACTCTTTAACCCATAAATTGTCAAACTCAATTATTACCAGCTAAGCAGATGTCTAAAACCAAATAACCTGTAAGATAAGGTACTCTGGCTCGAGTTTTAAGTCAAACTCAAGTTTGCTAAACATGAACGTTATAGTTACATAAATAACAAGAGAAAAAAATCACCCCCAAAGCCAAAAATCATTTTTCTGCAAAAACATAGAGGATCAATTTCTCTAGTTTAGTATTACCAAACTTGGCAGTAATTCACATTTGAAGTATAATGATGTCATCTGGTTGGCCTTTTCCCATCACAAACAGTAAATCTTAAAATCTGGAGAGATCTTTTATTTGGTTATTCATATTGTACTGCATCAAGGGGTTACAACACATGTGCCTGGGCTTATTAAAATCATCTGGAAGAGAAGAGCTTATTATTTAAAGGCACAGTGCTTGAGCCTCTGCTGTTTTTCTTGGAGACTCTTTTTTTTCTGATGTCAGCTGCACTTACAGTCGTACGCTCGCCACCATTCGTGTCGCATTGAGAGGGCCCTTTGTCTGGAGTGGCTTTTTGTAGTGTCTGGAAATAGACACTCGAACCCATGGATTTGCAACCATTGTCCAAGGGACTGGGAGCTCACAATGCTGTTCTTCTTCGGGAAGGACTTACGCCATCGCGGCCAACTCCTCCTTGGCTTTTGAATGGAAAGTTACTACGCTCTGGTGATGGAGTCTGCACAAAACCTCTCGTTTTGGGGAACAGGCACGTTGTTGTGCTCTAGCCAGCCAAATCTACAACTCCCACGGACAGTTTTGTCACATTTACTCTGGTGCGATGAGCAAATAGCAGGCTGGACTTCTTCAAGTCCTGTGGTGCCTTCAGCTGGGCTGCCTCTTCCCCTGCTTCCCCAAATTTCCGAAGGCTTCTTTCTCCTGATCGTTTTTATTTACATTTCTGAGGTCTGTGTTGTTTGGGGTTTGGTTTGGGCTGCTGGCTGCTTTTCTTGGAAAAAATCATGGTGGAGTGAGCACAGGATGTCCTCATGACACTGCTTTGTGGAAATTTCCCTCACTGGAGATCACTCTGTGTTTCTCTAAGGCATCAAGCCAGCCCAGCAGTACCTAGCAACCTGGGATTTTTTTTGGTCAGTGGATTCCTCATGATAGATCCACACAGGATCTAATTATGCCTCTGCATAATTTTGTACCTATGTACTTAGTATCTCTGCATGTGTGTTTGCACCGACGCCTTCTGCCCTGGGCTCCCACTGGAGTCCCTCTGGGTTGGCTTCATCTTCCAACCTGTGTGGTTGGTTTCACTGGTTTATTAAATCTTCTCATGCTATGGGGGAAAGGCCCTTTTTGTAACTTAGCCAGGTAGGAAAGTTTCATGCTGAAGCACCCCAGTGAACGTTTGCTGAACTATTCTCCTGTAAGAGCATGACTGAAATGCTTCCAGCCAATTGTGAACACTTGAAAACAACTTAATAGATAGCAAAGCAGTGATTGCCAGGTACACAGAATCAGCCCGTGGCTGGAATTACAAGTAAAAGAAAAACAAAACAAAACAAAATATTTTCTTCTTATATTTGGAGAAGGAAACAGTGCCTAACACCTGAAAAATTAAGATAAATCTGGTTGAGAACACCCGTTTATTTTTTCTCCCAAGTATTTGGCAAGATGTGGTGGTAGGAAAAACCCAGCTGTAGCTTTGGAAGTAGTGGAGAGTTCCCCACATTGAAAGTCACCCTGAAAAACACTTTTCTGTGAGAAGAATGGGCAACTTCAGTGGGCACAAACAGCTTAGGGCATCAGGTATGTGACTGCAAGATCTGCCACCAGAACTCTTATTCTGGTCATTGCCTTCATCATACCAACCTGGCTTTCAGTGCAGCCGTTGCTGTAGCACTAATGCTTTTTGAGTAGCTCTGAATCCATTTCCAGCCATGGAAAAGATTCCTACATCATCCATGATCATTTATATAATTTCTATCCATTTAGTTACATAAATAGCACAGGGATAAAAGGCAGATCCTCTGCTACCCTAAAATATCTAGATTGTCAATCCTTTTAAATTTCAGGGGCTGGGCATCCTTTTAACACAGTGCTGTCACAGTTTCCTGCACTTCGTATGCCATCTCAAGGGTTGACCTCCCATCCCTGGAGACATTCAAGGCCAGGCTCTGAGCAGCCTGACCTAGTTGGAGATGTCCCTGCTTGTTGCAGGGGTTTTGGACTAGATGACCTTTAGAGGTCCCTTCCAACTCAATACATTCTCTGATTCTATGACCTTGTGCATCATTTTTCTGGCCATGATAGTTAATAATGACTATTGCCTCAGACCTGCTATAGCTAATAGTAGCTCCTGTCCCAAGAGATAGAAGAGCCTCCTTCTGTGTCTTTGCACATCCCATTGCAGTCTGTAGTATCAGCCTTGCTTTGGGTGATCACGCAGGATAAGGTAATGCCAGTGATGGCAGTGATAGCATCATCAGGCTCTTGGCCACACTGACTTTGTAGCAGCAGCTGCCACAACCTCACTGCATCTCTGTTTCTTCCCCTCTGGAAAGGATACAGCATTCTCCTTCCATCTCACGTGGTTGTGGTTGGGCCACAGCACCTCGAGTTAATGTTTGTAGGTGCAACACAACTGCCAGAGAGTGCAGAAAGAACACGTGTAAAAAACTATTCACAAATTTCCAGCCAGCCTCGTAACTTAAATCACTTTTTTTTTTTTTTTAACAAAAAAGGCCTGCTTTCTGGGGGGGAAAAAGTTGACATTTCCTGAAATCACAAGAAGTTTTCATCTGACAATGAAAAATATACTAGCCCTGGTTGAAAGCTTTTTGATTTTTTTGATGAAAACATAGCAGTCCTAAAAAAGAAAAATCTCCTTGGCTGGTTGATTGTTGCTTTAGCCTGTCTCATACCTGATCACTGCTGCATTGACTTTTTCTCAGCTTAGAAAAAGTGTTTTGATTAATATCGTAGCAGAGGCCTGTTAAATGACAGGGAATATTTTGGAGTTATTGTACCTGCTTAGTCAAACACAACGTGCTTCCAATTAACGTTGGTCTGCACTGTTTCAACATAAATGTGTAACCCATTATCAGCTGGTATCACAGGTTTTGAACCAAAATACATCCCATAGGAAATGTATAACAAATATTTCATATCAGTTGCATAAATCATGAGAAAATGTGCCTTTTTAGTTTTTCTCTCTCCTTCTTGAGATGTTGTACCCCTTAAAACAACAACAGCCACGTGTGCCTGTTGCTGTCTGAATGCAGGGCTTGGTCACCTCCCCTCTTGGGCCAGGCATCCTGGAGAAAGCAATGGGCAAGTTACAGCTTCATGGTGAATTGGGGTCAGATGGTGTCAGCCACAAATAACCCTGAGGAAGGAGGGGTAAAAACCCCAGCATTGTGCCAGGGGAGATGGCAGGAAGGGTCTCTCCTCTGGGGCAGGATTCATCCCTGTGCAGTTGTCCAGACTAGCCTACAAAAAAGGCACGGTGCAATAAAATCAGTTGTTTCTTAGCCCCTGTGTGGTGGCGTTCTGCATCACCTTTCCATCTGCTTCACCCATCACCTCGTTCCCATGTTGCAGGGCCCACAGGACAGGGCTGGTGGCTGACTGCTCTGCGAGGTGGCTGGGCAGCAGGGATGGTTCTTGCCATGTTCAGTTTCTCCCCGAGGCACCTCACAAGACAACATTCAGCCCTAGCTGGAAGGTGACAAAGCACACGAATGCATCTGCCCCTGGCAGAGCTCGACCCGTCCTGGTGCAGGTGTGAAGGGTGCCCGTGGTGAGCACGCCTCTCTGTCTAGGGCATGGTCAGCCAGTCCTGCTTTCCTTCCTCTGATCAGCTCCAGATTTGTCTCTCCATTTTGCTTAGGAATCTGATAACAAGTCAACTTTTTATTCTTCTTTCTCTGGAGAAGAAAAATTCTGTGCTGTTATTTTTAAATTCAGGAAATGCATAAATATTTAGTGCCGGCAAAATAAATGTGAGTAAATATGTGGTCAAGTGCAAATGAGGCATTCAGCAGGGACACCTTTCAGCTGCTGAGTAAAAGAAACACTTTGAGGACATGCAGAAGGTGCCATTCCCCATCTGCAGTGGGGACTTTGGGAGCCTGCAGGGCTGGAAGAGTCTCCCATCCTCTATGGGAGGACAGCAGTGGAGGATGTGAGTGATATAAAAAATGAATATGAAAGGAAGAAGAGACTTTCAAATAAAAAAAAAAGCGCTGTGTTTATGTATTTTATGAGGCTACACAGGAACTGGTTGGAGGGATGCTGCACAGACACGTTGTCCAAGTCAGAGGGTGTTAAATGCTTGGATGGTATTCAAGTATGCATATTCACCATGTCGACTTCTGGCTTCGAGCAGCAGCCCAAATCCCAAAGGATCCCTATTATTAATTTATACTTGTTTCTTAGATAGGCACAGGCTATTTTGATAAAGGGAGGAGGGCTATTGTGAGTTTCCTTCCTTTATTGCTCCACCCAAGATAAAGCAGATAGGCTATTTTATGGCATCCTACGTACAGTCAATATATCGTCTAGGAAGAGATGCTGGACCTCAGAGACCAGGCTCCCTCCTGTGCTAGGCTGTTTAGTTTATATCTAAAACTGGAGAAGTTTGATTTTTCAGGATTTCCTCCTTGCTCCTATATTGCTCAGTCTGAACTTTTTTGTATCAGGTTGTGTTATGGAAGTGACTGATGAAGACATGTGCTTGGTCACTCCTTATCTATAAAGTCCCTCCTTGGATGAACATTGGATCAGTTATTTTGTGTGTTTTCCATTGTGCAGTTAACACTGCCTTGAGTCCTGCTGCTTTGCAGCAAGAGGCTTCTGGCCAAACCATTGATTCTGGGGCCATAGCAAAGAAACTCACAACAGCCTTCGGCCCCAACCAAGTCAAAATACAGGCTTATCCCTTCAAAGCTTGGGTTCCAGAAACTCTGTGTAAACATTGTTGTGGGATTATTATGACCCACGCCTTTGGTAGCTTTCAGTCACTCACTTCTGTCTTATCGCTGTTGTGTCTCCGTGCAGGGCTTTGAGCTGGCTTTGCAAAACACCTTGTGAGTTGTGCCGTGTTCTGCTGCCCATCACACCTCTCAGTTCCCTCCTTGGAAGGGTTGTAGCCAGTAGGAATGGGAACAGGGCTTCCACTGAGCAGGACTGCTCTTGGGAAAAGCCACCATGTACTCAAGGAATTTGCTTTATTAATAATTTTCCTTCTACAAGACCTATTCTTTTCTCCTCCTGGGTAGGGACATTACCAGCAAGGAAAGGAGAAAGGTCTCTGTAGACCTGAGTTACCCTTAAACTGCCCTAGATGTAGGAAATTATTCAACTGACGATGCTATTTCTGGTCCTGGTGACTCTTGCACAGATGGGATGTGAGCTGGTGTCTGGGCCAGGTCCAGCACCCGTTGCAGTGCACCATGTCTGGACCCTGATAATAAGCCCATAATTATCCTTTTGGTGACTTTTCAGCAACACCCACATCAAAATGTTGAGTCTCTTCTGGGAAAAGAACAATGCAGGGAACACACATGATGAAAGGGCTCCCGGGACAGTCTCGGCACTGACTTAGAGCTGGGCTCAGAAACACACCATGGAAGTGACGTGTAACCTTGTATTTTCCCATAAGAGCCTGGTATCTGGGGAACACAGGATTGGTACCGTGTTTACCCAGGCACTTGGAATAAATCCGCTTCCTCCATCAACACAAACCACTCAGCCAAAATGGATTCGTGCCTCAGAAAAGGGGGCACCTGCTCTATTAGCCTTCAAACAAAAAACAGCCTTAAAAATAAACAACTACGCCACGCTGTTGTAATGAGATGTGGAAATTAGTTGTCACTGCCAAAACACGAGTCCTTCTCTCAGCCTCCTGTTCTGATTACAAGAACAGTAATTTGCCAGCTCCTGACTTCCTGTTGTTAAGCCAATTGTTCAATTTTCAGAAAGATTTGGGATAGTCAACTAAAACCCAGGGATTGACATTCACCCAGTGTGGGTGACTGCCACCTCCTCCTCCTCCCCTGGGGCAGGGTGCAAAGCCATGATCCAAGGAATACCTTCACGTCCTTGAGCAAGGGGCAAGGACATGATGTCCACATGCAACAGGGAGCCACAGGAGACACGTGGGCTCTGGCACCAAAGGCAACGAGAAGGAATCAGCCGCAGAATTTCCTCGAGGACTTGCTGCCACAGCACAGGCCTTGTTTTTTCCTTAGAAAAAATCACTCTGAAAGAAGCAGTCTTTTAGAGGGAAAAATCCTGCTTTCTTTGCAAAAACAACCTACTCAGCATAAGGTTACTGCATGTTATGAAATCATAGAATCAGAGAATGTTTTAGGCTGGAAGGGACCTTTAGAGGTTATCTGGTCCAACCTCCCTACACAGGCAGGGACATCTCTAGCTAGGGCAGGTTGCTCAGAGCCCACTCAAGCCTGACCTTGAATGACTCCAGGGATGGCTCCAGTAATGACTCCACCACCTCTCTGGGCAGCCCATTCCAGTGTCTATCACCCTCAGATTGAAGAACTTTTTTCTAATATCCAGTCTAAATCTCTCCTTTCCCAGCTTAAACCCACTGCTCCTTGTCCTGTCATTACAAACCCTTTGGAACAGACCTTCCCCTTCACATAGCCTTCACATAGCCCTTCCCCTGCCTTCACATAGCCCCCTTCAGGTACTGGAAGGTCACTGTAAGGTGACTGTAAGGAGTACCTTTCCACAGGACTGCTCTCCAGTACATCCTCTCCCAGCCTGTACTGATAATGCTGGTTACACCAGCCCAGATGCAGGACCCTGCCCTTGACCTTGTTGAACCTCATAAGGTTTTAAATATATTGAAAGACAGAATATCTACAGTAAAAAAGGACTTTGCATGCCTGGCTTCTGCTAGGGCAGGGAGCAAAGTGACCCTTGCAAAGAGAAATGCAAGTTTTCTTCTGGTGAAGTTGTTTGTTCTTTAATGCAGGAAGGATGCTAAGCCTCTGAAGTTCAGGGCTCAGTTTGTTGGTTGCTGTACTCTCAGATGGCAGAACCCTGTATATCCCCTGTCACCACGTCGGTGGCTTTCGGAGTGTCCTGAAGCACAGAGCATGTTGCATGTCACTCGAGGGTTCACCAAATGTGGTGGCTTGTGGCCCTGCAGCCACAGGCACTGCTAAGGGGAGTTTAACCAAAGGCACATTGATCCACAGGTCAACATTTAAGAGTTTTCTCTTGTTCAAGGGACAGACTTTCCTTTCCTCAGACAGAATTAGATTAAAACAGGTTCCAGTGTTACCTGCTTGGGGTTTGGTTTTGCTGTTTTTTCTTATACCCAGTGGCCATTCTGTCTAAATATTACAGGAGGGGTTTTCAAAGGCACAAATAGCAGTTCAGCTTCCAAATCCCACCAGCTTTCTAAGGGAGATGACCATGAAATTGCCCTTTGTACAGTGAAAAATCATTCCTGCCTATACTGTGCTATTAGGTTACCTGTATGGGCTTCTTCTGTTGACCTCAAACCTCTGTGGAGCTCATGTTCCCAGCTGCTGGCAGGGCTGGCACTTGTGTAAGAGATAATATCACTAATGCCTTTGCACCCTGCATATTTTACTGTTTCATTTGGGTGGCACACATTTTTCCAGTGTCAAATGTCTGTGTTTCTGTGGAGATCTATATGTATTTGTGCAACATTCTTACAATAACATAATATTGGAAATTGGTGACAGGCAGGATCTATATTTTACATTTTCTATTCAGTGTCTGATAGCAGAGAGAAGGTTTTCTAATGTATTTCATTACAGTACCCACATGGGAAATCACACTGACTCCTCTTTTGGTTCCTCTTGTATCTAATTTCCTACGACAGTCTATATTCTGTCACTTCATTCCAGGTGAATATAGATTAGGTGAAACATTGTACAAATGAAATCTTCTGAATATTTTCCTGCAAGTGAGGGAATTCCCTGTTGATTTGTTTCTGCAGCAGGGCAGTGTACACACAGTTCCTTTCACAGCTATGAAACGTTGTTTGTAGTGGTGCCTTCTCCCCAGTCTCTGCTCTATCAATCATTGCTTCGGACCCAGAGTGTTTATTCTGAAAAACCAGCACCACTGCATCTCCCTGCTGGGATGTGATATTAAAGTATGGATGTGGTGGAGGGGCCAGAACTTGATGGCATGGAGGATTCACACCCTCCTCCTGCTCTTATTTGCCTTATAAGTCATAATCCGGGAGCTTCTGCACTTTCAGACTGTGACTTCTTAAGTCCATTGATCACCTCCTTCACAAAACCCTTGAGTCAGCTATAGCTGACATAACAAGGCTGCTTGTTTATTCTTCCGAGCAGATGTTTGAGCAGTCTCTCCAACCTCCAGTAAAATATTGCAGACAACTGTGAAGTTTACTAACCCCTTGTTAAAGTGGTCTCCTTGAAGTCTTTAGCTCACCAGAAGATAAACTGCACCAACGTGGGGTGCTCCCACTCTGAAGTACAGAGAGCCTTTTCCACTAGCAAACAGAGATTCTGCCCATAAACTTTTGCACTGGAAATCATTGCGCCTCTGGTTTAGATCAATGACATTAAAACAAAGACAGATGGAATATTTTACTCTTATCTGAGGCTGTGGTTAATTGCCTTTCTGATTCCTCACATCTCTGTCTCCTCCCTTCCCTTCCTGCTCTTGGCACTGGGCTCAGTGCCCCGGTGGACTGGTTGTCACAGGGCAGTGGCACATGGGAAGAAGTCTTGCAGCTCTCCTCCTTGTGTCCACAGCCTGGGGTTTGCACTGGGGATGGTAGGTGACAAGTGGGCAAGAGAATGGGCTGACCATGCACATGGGACATTAGCTGAGGACCAGGTTTGACAGGCTGGCCAGTGCTTTTTGTCATCAAGACACATTGCTTCTCTAAAGCTACCTAATGCAATACAGCTTACATTTTATTTTTCCCCTCAGGTTTTTGTCTCTCAGCCCTTTCTCCCTCCTGCCCCACCCTTCCAGGAATTCACACTGTGCACATTTCTGCAAAGGGAATTAATGGCTTCTCTTTAAAGTTATGGGAGAGGAATGTCCTTTCTATTAATGCTTATCATTGTGTACTGCTGCAGTAAAGATTCCTTGTAAACTAAAAAGAATGTCCCGAGCAGTGCTGGGCAGCTGAATTGCGTACGATGGTCAGCAGCTGGGGCCAGGCCCCTGGACATGCACAATTTTCAATGCAAAGAGAACACTTCAATATCAGCTTAGGTATTCAGCTGGCTCAGGGCAGTGCATTTTCTATGCTACCCATTGGACAGCATTGGGTTTGTGGTGTTTGGGTTTTTTTTCTTTGCAAATAAATCCTTATAATGTCTTTCCCTTGTCTGACTCCAGTACAACAGGTGAAGCATGGACAACTCTAGTGATTCAGCATGGTGAGGTCCCTAACCCGTGTCTGAAGTTTGTCTATGCCAAGGGATCTCATGAAATGTCCCATGGCTCCTAGCTTTCCCAAGGAAATGGGGCACACATGAGAGCCAGACCATACTCAGGTCAGTTCCCAGCAAGGAGCTGGGACACAGCCAGCTGTGCCCCCAGAGACCAGGAAGGTGATCACTGGTGTGGCTGGGGCCCTTCACTTTCCCAGTAAGCCATCACTTTTCCAAAGATGGCCCAAGGATAACGAGTAGCATCCCAAGAGTATGTGACATCGACAGCATTAGGTCTGCTGTTGCAAATGGCCGGGGTTGTGTCACCCATGAGAAGCAGCCATGGGATTTATGTGACCAAAAGGTGTAGGTTTCTGTCACCTGAGCTACAGCAGCAGTTCCTTCAGCTGGTATCAGCAATAGCTTTCTATCCTGTGCACACAAGAGGCACTTGAGAGAGATGCAGAGTGGATTATAAGCGCAGAGCAGATGCGTAACAGAGTGTCTGGCTGACTGGTGGAAAGTTTTTCTCAGTTCCAAAGTCAGTCTTTCATGCTCCGCACCCCGTTAATGATATTTGATAATATATAGCACAGAAAAGATGGAGCTTCTATATCTCAGACAACAGACTCCATAAATGCATTTCTAAAATAATTCAGTGAGAGATCATCTGTTACACTTGTAGACTATGAGAGGGAAATTGTCCAAAATTAGTATTCTAATGGGGAAAAAATAATCCTTGGAAGCAGAGAGAGGGAATCTGCTGTCTGAGAGACCCCAGAAAGCTTTTGAGTTCACAGGCTGTAACTGATACTGAGACTTTTGGGCAAATGGACAAAGGAATTCCTGAAGGCAGACCTCTCTCAAGCCCTAAAATGCACTTCTTTTTTTTATTTATTTTTTTCTTTTGTGCAGAGACATCTTTAATGTTTTGGTGGAGGAGGTTGTTGGCATGTCAAGGCCTTGGGAGGTTATTTAACTTCTTCCATCCATAGTCCTGTGCTTCATGGTCTTCTATCTTTATTTCTAATGAATTTCTGTCTCAGCTCTGAAATGTCTGGTTCCTATTCCAAAGATGTAATTTGACTTCTCCTCGAAGAGTCTGACTACTTCCATGTTTTTTCTGTAGCCAAAACTTACAGACATTTTAGCTTCTATTCAAAGCAAATACAAGGCTCAATATACATGTTGGGGTTGAACTCTATCAAAGCAAAGTGCCCTCAAGGCCTCACAAGACCAAGCCCTTTGTAACTTGGCTTCTTATAAAACATAGAAAATAAAGTATTCTGCCTCTTAAAACAAGATCAAAATGAAAGAAAGCTCTTACTGCTTCAGAACATCCCAAAACTATATATAAATCTAAGTGTGCTTGTGCTCTTGGTTTTAGAGTTTGAAACCACTGGGCTGGCTGGGGATGAGGATAGTCAAGGGATGCCCGTTATCAGCATGGGTGGTAAAGTCCAGGGCTGCTTTGCAACCTCCCCTTCCTAGCTGTGTTTGCTGGGTGCCAGGCTTGAGAGCTGCTATAATACAGATATAAATGGTACCTAAAGCTGCTGGAGCCTACCTCCAATTGGTGGTTCTCAAGAAACCCTATTCATTTCCCTTCCTCCACTTGCTCTGATAGAAGGTGTGAAGAGAACCATTCCCTTGGGTTCATCAAAATGAATAGAAAACCTTCAGAAATCTTCTCCCACAGCAATGTTCTCCTCAAGCACCTCAATGCCCCAATGTTATGACTGTGTCTAATGAAATGATAGGATGAATTTCCATCTCTAAGTCTCTTGAGCTGTTGGAGTCACTCTAGGCTTTCAAACAGCAGCATCCCTCTGGGTGAAGCTCTGAGCCCTGCAAACCTTGGCAGCCAGGGTTCATTCATTTCATCTGATCTTGTTCAGCGAACGAGCCTTATTAGACCAGCACTGTGTGCTTGTTAACAAAAAAGGATAGGAAGAAGGGACCAGGCTGGATTCCTGAACACAAGAGGCAGAGCTGGGCTGAGAGATAAACAAACCTATTAAATCACGGTGCTGTGCTGTTGCCAGAATGATACATCTCTGCTTTGAAAACAGTGTCTGCAAGGAAATGACAAATAACTTTCCATATGCAGACCTTACAGACACGCTGAAGTGAGTAACTTGGAGGACATTAGTATTTTCAGTATTCCTGTCCTTCCGGAAAGCCGTGGCCAAATCCCCACTGAGCACAAGGAGAATCTCTCACTCCTGGAAACCCTACTGACAACTCAGAGAGCACGCTCTAGTAAATGATGAGTAAAGACCCCGAAATGATGCGGAGGATTCCAGCAGTACGTGGGCTCACACCTGGACCGCAGCCATGTGCAGGTCACCGAGGGAAATAAATCAGTGGCTAGTGAGCTGTGCTGGTGAATTTGGCTGTGATTTCTTCCCCGTGCTCATTTTAGTGACTCCAGGACCCGGGACTCCATTCGTCAGCACGACGGCGGAAATGCAAACTCCAGATCGTGACAATGGAGACCATTGAAAGAAGGCTCTCAGGAGAAAGTCTGCTTAGCAAGGGGAGTCATCAGCCCTTCACAGCTGCAAATATGTTGTCTAGGACAAGAAAACACAGGGAAAAATAAATAAATACAACCAAGTCCCGCATTAAGGTCTCAGAACAAATGAAGTCACTTCCAGAAAAACATTGTCGAGCACTTTAGTCATGTAACACACGGGGCTGTGTGTGTGCTGAGATTACAGACTGCAGTGGCCTCCAGAGCTGGGAGAGCCATGTGCCCTGCCTGGTACCCATGGGCCAGGTTGGGGTGCAGTGGGGTGGGGGGGGCTCTGCAAAGCAGTCCTTTCAGATGGCCAAGGCTGATCAGGGCTTGTTGGTGCTCGTTGTATAAACTGTGGGCAGAATTCTGCTACCTTTCTCTACCTGGGAAACCTTTCTAACAGAAGCCAGGAGGTCTCCAGCACTTGAAAGAGCTTCCGTGATGCTTATGACCTGTTGAACCAACTTGATCGTTACTCACATTTTCTTCCCACTAAGCTTTACCTAACCCCAGTTCTCCCAAATTTATTCTCCCCTCCTTTCCCACCTTTTGAAGGCAAATTTCTTTTCACTTCTGCCATGTTCTCCGTGTCTGTCTTCTGTGAAGCACTGTGTTTCTAAGAGCTCATTGGTGAAACAGTCTTGAAGACAAAGAAAGTTTTGCAAGCTGCATCCTGCAAAATAAGCAGCCTCTCCATGACATGCCTGACATCTCCAAAAGCTCCAACAGGCATGGCAGTTTGGGAGGTTTTGGTGTCTAGTTACTGCTGAACCATAAACCCAAGATGTATTACAGTGCACCATGATCATCCCAAGCAGTAAACCAGGGTCTGAGCTTCTACCTGGAGACCTAGCTGCAAATTCAGATTTTCAGATGTTCTAAATGGAATAATCCATACTGCTTGCTTATGTTTTAATAAGGCAGGAAGGCTGAGAACTGATGGCAGCTCTGCCAGCCCCTTGATGCCCTGGGCAGAGGGACCTGCTGAGAGCTGCCATCACTCACAGTCAGATGCAGTGTGGGAGGGGGCTGTGCTCCCTGCACTGGCCCAGGCTAGAGAGAAAAAAACCCACACTTGTGTCAGGAATATTTTACAGAAAGGAGGGATGTTGGCTCAAAATCTGTATTTTCTTTTATGAGAACTGTTGAAAATTTCTGCAGAGAGCATCGACACTGAGAATCCAATTTCCCTGAGATAAACCCTTTTTGGCAGGGGTTTTTCTCTCTCTATTTTTAGTAGCATCAACAGTCATTATTCAGATTTTTGAAAGACTCTTTCTGACTCTTTTCATCCCTTCATCATTGAGCTTCAGTTTTGCAGCTAGACCAGACTTTCCTCTTCCCACAGTGAATAAAATTCATGGGTGGGCTGAGAAGAACCATGCAGTTTATTGAGTTATGTCTTCTTTGAGCAATCTTTTCTAAAACTACAGTGAGCCATAAGCAGGTACCCAGCACAGAGCTAAACTCTGTGGGTTGTGGAAAGCAAATGAATGCCAGGGAGAAGGGAGGTTATCGCAGGGGGGGCTGGTCCTACCAAAGCCTGCTCTGGCTTGGCAAGCAGTACATCCTTATTAACACTGGTTGTAATAACACCCTTCAGCTGGTTCATGCCTGCAGCAGGTGAAGTCTGCTAGACTTGGAAAGCTTCCTCTTTGCCTTGGAAAGCTTCCTCTGTTGTTCTTTTCTTTCAATTCCCATTTTCAGGAAGGATGCAAAGCCTGCCCTCCGTTGTGTGCTCTCCTTCAGTGTTTCTGCTTCCTTCCCATAGCTTGCCTTGGGCTCCTGCTAGATAGCAAGATGTTAAGAATCATCATCAACAGAAAAACAGTGTGCTCTTTTATTTTATTTACACAGCTGCCATGAATTTTGTTATGCCTAAATCCTCTGTCTCTTCCTCTCTCAGTGGGTTGGAGAGAGAAGAATGGGCTTTTTAGCATTTGTGTTTACTTTTATTGCTCTTTAAAATATTTTATGGCCTTTTAACAGAGTGGCACAATAATATTAAAATAACTAAAACAAAAACCAAAAAAAAAAGGTACAGAAAATGTATTAAAGCATCACAGAAATGGCTTTAACACTTCAAATACTCCTTCAAAGTGACACCATGTCTTTGCTTTGAAGTGAAGCAATAAATTCACTTTATAATTCTTTATTAGAGGTTTTATGGGAAATTAGAGTGCATGTACTAAACAAAATGTCAGCTTATCTATATACAAATATTTGCCTACAACTTGGATATAAGGCAACATATTGTACATTACAATGCCATTTATATTACAGTAGCCAGCAGGGGTCCAGGCAAGGTCCACCCCCATGCTTAGCTTAGCTTAGCTCCAGCTATCTGTATTAAAAATCAGCCTTCCTCTCAAAAATGAGCAAGACAGATGGTGTCAAATGGGAAACCAGCTGAGGTGATTTGCTTCAAGTTGTACAGCAAGGCCATGGCTGATGAGCATCCCAGTGGTACACGGAGCCCTGCTGGCGCTGCAGAGCGTGCTGGCCACAAGAGCAGGCAGCAGATTATCCTGAGCAAAGATTGAAATAACGTTGATAGTCTTATCTCGATGGTGCTGGAATGAAAACAATTCAGTGTACAAATGCAGGCGATTATCACAGAGAATGTAGACACAACAAGAGGGGTAGAGGAACAAGATGCCATCAAGAGGCTGGCACAGGGGAGGCATCCATCTCAGAGGAAGCACGCAGCACAGGAAGGCAGGAGGTGGGTGCTTCGTTATAAAAATAGCCACATATGCACTGTTTTACTAAATGACATCCTGAGGAGCACTGGGAGCCAACAGCATCCTAAGGGTGGAGGCCAGGCCAGAGCTTCCCAGGTACCCAGCAGCACAGTGGCAGGCAGAGACTCTCACCCTTCCTTGGCAAGGGGGACACATCTCAGGCAAAGCCCTTGGCTTGCTCAGCATTGATCATTTTCCTTCCCATTCCTTTTGCATTTGCAAAGCTCATTGAGAAACTGGTGAATTAAGAAGTGGGAAATGATGATTATACCAACATATGTTGTTTATATGACATAAATAATCACCATCAGGGTTGTCGCAAAGGAGACTGCCACTGGGGAGTCACGGGTGGGAGGAGATCACATGGCAGTTATGGCACTCGAAGCAGTGACAAGCTCCCAGTAGCCCAGAGAGATAAATCTTCTGCTGCCTGCTCCTACATAAATTTTTGGCATCCTGGATTTCAGGAGCTTCCACTCTTCTGTGTGATCCAACAAACATCCTTTCAGGATCTCCGGTGAATAAATAACTCTTTGAAATGCACCTTCCCTGTTGCAGCACCCGTGCCAAGGAGCGCCTGCTGGTCTCGCTGGCACTGTGTAAACACAAAACAATGCAGAGCAATTTTTTTCTTGACTAACAGCATAATTGTTTCTTCAAAGGGCCAGCTCCTCATGCCTGAGTTCATCAAGCTGTCACTCAAGAAAGTCAAGTCTTTGGACAGGCACTGCAGCCCTCCCGTGGGCTCTCCAGTTTCCCACAGTTCATGGGCTTAACCAGAAGCCGTTTGCCTCAGTTGGCCACTGAGCTGGAGGAGGGCACCAGTTCCTGCCGATAAACAAACTTCTTCACAAGGTCAGCTCCTTCAGAGCCACCCCTCACCCTCCTTTGAAGCCTGGTGTGTCAGCAAGCTCAGCATCGCCGGCACCGTGTGCCAGGGGAAAGGTTTTCCTCCTGCTAAAGGAACGAAGCTGAGAGCGTTTCTCTTGGCTCTTTTTTCTTGTTCACTACAAACCTGCGATCCCAGACCCTGTCTCCCTGGACTGTGTTTAACTGGAACCGGTGTGCACTGGGGCAGTTTTGCTTTGAAGGTGCCTTTTTCATGCAGATTAGAGCCAGGCTCTCCAGTGGTGTAAATCAATGGCTCTTCTGGAGAGTCATGTGTTACCAGTCCAACTATGTCTGATTTACCTCCCCAAGCATCTGTCCCTCTGGCCAGAATCAGAAACACTCAGAAGACACTGGCTTTGTCCTACCATACCAGTAATATCCTGATTAAGTTATAAATCTGCTAGTAAAACTCCATTGTCATGTTCAAGTTACGCAGGGTGAACACAATATCACACTACAAGGTAGCAGAAGGAGATTAAATATTAGAGCCAAATCAGTTACAGATTTATTCCATAAACTTCTCACGATTTCATTGTATTTTGCCCTCCTTTGATGAATGGATTTTTCCCAAGTATGACAGATTTATTTTTTGTGGCAGGGATTTTTTCTCTTGCAATGCTTTATGCCAGTTTTCCATTAAACCCTAAGGAGCAAGATGAGGTGAGAAGTTTGTTTGGAGCTACAATTTGATTTAGGTGAATGTAGTTCTTATTTGAGAACTTTTCTTTAAACAAGACCAGGACTCTGTTTCAAAAGCCTTTGTGTGGCTTTTGCACACTTTTGTGTGTTTGGAAACACTGATGTTTTTAGGAAAAGGAAAAAAATCCAAGGGAAATGCCAGGAGCTGCAAATGGCATTTAAAATATTAAAATTAAAAAAAAAAAAAAGCCTGTTTTAAACATCACCTTTAACTTGGAGATTTTCTAAAAGATTGTGGACTATTTACATATAGTTAAAAGGGTTTTCTTGTAAAGACCTGTGGAATATTTATGCATTACCAAGAGGAATTTCACTGAATGTACTCAGGCAGGCTTTAGGTTTCCTCAGATTTCTTTGGAGATTTCCAAACCTATAAATGCTGTAAATATGATCAGACATTGCTCTGTCTGAATTTCTGAATTCTGTTGAGCTCACACTTTTTTTTTTTCCTTAAAATATATGTATATATGATCCGTGGTTTATTTTGCTTGACCTGTATTCGATATTTAAGGAAATTAAATAAATCTCACATTTGGTCTCCCAAAATAATACAGGGCATCCATTAACACATGTTAAAATTAATGAAAACTTAGTGGTGAATGTATAAATAGCTTAGCTGCCAGGCTGCTCTGTTAAACTGGAGCTGAGCTCTCCCTGCTGTAAAGTGTGCAGAGCAGATTCCCAGAGATGATATTTGTTGCTCCTTGTAATCGTGCTTTTGTTGTTTCTGCTGTAGGGGCTCTTTGGTTCCTCACTAGCTGGTTATGCAGTGTGTGCCGTACTCCACCGATGTCACAGAATCAGAGAATGTTTTA
>VWZY01004497.1:115882-126091 GCA_013399075.1 Chloroceryle aenea | reverse complement strand
GGCGCGGAGGTTGTGCTGAGTCACCCCCGCTGCCGGCAGGGCCTCCGCGGAGGATCGGGTCCGAGTGCCGGTGGCAGGGCTCACCCGGGGATGCGGGGCCGGGGGCTGCGCTGGGCCCCGCCGCAGCGGTGAGGGGTAGAAAGCAGATGTCGCTGGGAGCCCGGGGGCGGCCCGGGGGAGAGAATGGGTAGGAACGGGGAGCTTGAGGGCCTGTGGGGCGCCCCGAGGGCGGTTCCGGGCTCGGCCGTCTGTGGGCGGCCGTGGAACAGCCTGTGCCGCTCGTCCCTCTGCCCATGAGCTGCCCCGCGGTTTCCCTGCCCCGGTTCGGTGTGCCGAGGGCCTGGGCCGGGAGCGTCTCGGAGCTTTTAACCCCTTTTGGTCTTTACCGGAGAGTGGATGTGCCTGCGCGTTGTGCGGTCGAGGCGACGTCGTGCGGTGTGCCCAGCGAGGTTCATTGTCCCGTAGTGCTGGGAAACAGCTGCAGATCAGATGGGAAAGGATGGATGTGCGTTTTCCTAGGACATGAGGAACATAAGATTCACTGGATAAAGTATTAAAAACTTTTTATCCCTTTCGTGCTAAGGTTATATAATCATGGGGGTTGTATTAAAAAAAAAAGTTGGAAACTGCATTTTTATTGGACAGAATCTTCTTTTTTGCGTCAAGGAAAAATGTTACTGCAGTAAGGACCCTATGTCTCAGCAGAGCAGTAGTAGTTACTTAAGAGAGTATATAAAATAGTAACTTGCTCAGATGAGCATCTTGTTAGTCGCTGTGTGAGCTTCCTCCCCTCGTGTTTTCTCGCTGTGACTCACTGGACAACATGAGCCTGGACATTGTAATGACACATTTTCCTTCTGTGTGCGTCATAATGTCTGGCAGCAGCACAGCGTGGCCCGGTGGAACCACGGCAGAGCCAGCGCCTGGGACAGCAGTGGGCAGAGCTGCCACCTCCAACTGGAATGAGCTTGTGAGGGAGCAGAAATTGCTGCTCTATGTCTGTATAAGGAACAGCCACAGAGGTTCACATTGCGCCTCTCTTCACCAAGAGCTTTTCTTTTCCATGCTGTGAAAAGGTGGTGGTGCTTCCCTGGCAAAAGCAGAACTAATGGGGGCATTATTTCTGCGTTATGAGGTGGAGTCAGTGCTCTGTTAGGAGGGTGTTCTGGTTACAGGAGCTGTTATCGCTTCCAGACTTGGGTAGTTACCTTCATAATGGACTCTTGGAGCTTCAGGAAGGTACCGAATCACCCAATAGCTGCAGTCGGAGGGGATCCCTGAAGGGCTACCCCGAGCCAGTCACCCAGCACCATATTCAGGTACCTTTTGAATATCTCCAAGGAGGGAGACTTCACAGCCTCCCTGAGCAGCCTGTGCCCCTGCTCAGTCATCCTCACAGTAAAGAAGTCTTTCCTTGTGCTCAGAGAGCACCTCATGTGCTTTACCATATGCCCATGGTCTCTGGCCCTGGGCACCCCTGAGAAGAGCCTGCCTGGCTCTGTCCTCTCGGTACCCACCCTTCAGGTATTTATATACATTGAAGAGATCCCTCCTGAGCCACCTCTTCTCTTGGCTCCCAGCCTTTCCTCATAGCAGAGATGCTCCAGTTCCTTTATCATCTTAGTGGACCTGGACTGGGCTCTTTCCAGCAGGCCAGTGTCCCTCTTGTAGAGGGGAGCCCACGCTGGAGACACAGCACTCTACAGACAGCTGTGTCCTCACCGGTGCTGAACAGGAAAGGATCAGCTCCCTCAACCTGCAGCCCAAGATACTGATACTCCCTTTGCCACAGGGGCACATTGCTGCCTCGTGTCCATCTTGGTGCCCGGGAGGACCCCCAGGGTATTATCTGCACATGTGCTTGCTCCTCCCAGGGACAGGGCCTTGTGCTGTCCCTTGTTGAAGTTCATGAAGTTCCTGTTGGCCCTCTTCTCCAGCCTGTTCAGATCCTTCTGGTGCATCAGCCACTCATCCCAGTTTGGTGTCATCAGCAAACTTGTTGCAGGTACATTCTGCCACATCACCCAGGTCATTAATCAAGATGTTAAACTGGACTCAACACAGTACTGAGCCCTGGGTGCACCAGTAGTTACTAACCTCCAGCTAGACTTTGTGCTGCTGATACCACCCCCTGGGCCTGGCTGTTCAGCCACTTTTCAGCCCACCTCACTGGCTGATCATCCAGCCTGTGCTTCATCACCTTCTTCATGAGGGTCCTGTAGGAGACAGCATCAAAAGCCTTACTGAAGTCCAGGCAGAAAACATCCGCTGCTCTCCCCTTGTTTACCAACTCTCACTGGTGAATGGTGTCAAGTGTGACCACCTTGTAAATTAAAAAGAGACTGAGAAAATGAGCTCATCACAGCCCATGAGCGCGGCCAAAGGCTCTCATGGTAATGGCCACCACACCATTTGGCCCTGTTTTCCAGAAGTCAGGTCAAAAGCATTAAATGACACAGGCTGATCAGCCCGACAGACTTCAACAGGTACTGAGCTTGAGGGGGTCTGGTGTAGAGCTGAGACTTGCTACTGTCAGTGGTTTCTGCTCAGCACAAACAAAGCTCGTGCTGAGGAAGCAAACCTTTATCGAGTGTTTTTTTAGCAGGCACGTGGCTGGTGGATGATGTGCATGTGATTGTAGAACTGTAAGGCACTGAAGAGCATCAGATTTAGAAAGATCTGAGATTCCTTTGTAGCTCAATTAGATGCTGGCCAGGGTAGATTTAAAAAAAAAAATCAGCCAGTTTTATCAGTTCTTTTGTTTGTTTGTTTTTAAAGCAAGGCTCGCTGTTTGCTGCTTTCTTATTTGCATTTTTCCTTGTTCAAGAGCTGATATCAACACTTTAATGGCTATCTGCAATGAATATATCATGTTCTGATAGATATACTCTTCTTTGGTTCTAGACAGAAGATCAAAAAAATTTATTTAGCTTAAAACTTTTATATTAAGAAAAAATCTGTTGGTTTGGAGTATCTGTGTAAAGTCAAGTCCCAAAGCTGGATAGCACTTGTAGGAAGTTTACTGTTTCTGATGGGGTTGTTCCTCCTCACCTTTCACCTCTTCTGGAGCTATTCTGGCAGCACTGTAACAGAAATAGAAGTGTCTGTCTAGACTGTAAGGGATGTGCAAGGTGCTGTCGACACCAAATACTACTTTAAGTTGCTAATTCACCTGTACAAGAGATTGTTTGTTCCATTCTTGGGGATCATAGAGCTTGTTCTGAATCAACTTTCAGAAATGTTCTACTAGAATGACCTCAGGCTGTACACTCAGTGTGCTGTCTTGAGTTTATTTTCATGTATTACGATGCTGCTGGGCAACTAACGCTTTTAACAAGGCTCTTGCATTCATCTTTTTTTTCTGGGTATAGCAGTACATGGTAACTCTGTCACCACCTGGCCGCCCCAATAATGAAAACAGAAGCTAAGGATGGAGAAGAGGAAAGCCTGCAGACAGCCTTCAAAAAGCTGAGAGTTGACACAACTGGGTAAGTGACTTCACAGGGAGGCGCAGAGTTAATCTGTTACAAATGGCCTGGAAGGGAGCACCCTTGCTGTTAAATTTGAAGGAATGAGGTAATTGCACAAGGTTAGCACTGAAAGCCTTCATTCTAGTTAAACAAACTGAAATAAGTTCTCTAGCTGCAGAGAGCACTTCTCTGTAATTTATGTGATCGCTGTTACCTCCTGACAGGCTTGAAACCAAGCTACTGATAGTCAGCAGGTGGCAACATGCTTGAAATGAATTTTAGCCTGAAAGTGGCTTCCAGAGGTTATGTCTGTAGCACTAGGACTCTGCTGTTGAAGTTAGCATGTTGTCATGGCTCTGAAGGTCTGCCATGAGAAAAACCTCTCATCTTTTCCCAAGAGAGAAGTGTCCTTTCTGTGTCAGTAAAGGAGAGCGTTAGATTCGGTGCATGATTCCCACACAAACTATTTTAGTTGCTGTCACTTAGACATTCCCTATTTATAACCAAAATCACTAACTGGGAAAGAATGCTTTTTGTGTTGTTTTCTGGGAGATCCAACACGTGGCACTTGCCCTCCCCGTCCCAGCAGGCAGAACACAAGCAGCATGTGTCTTCTGTGGGTGAGGATCATTTTTATCTGAAATGAAAAAACAAAAAAGGCTTCTCTGTAGTGTTGGGTTTTCTGGTTTTGGTTTTTTTTCTGCTAACAAATGTGGACCATGAGATATTACTCGTACAGTGCTGTGTTTCAGTAGCTCTTGTCAGGGATGTGATTGTGCCTGTAACTGTAGTGACAGTAGAGGTAAGGCAGCCTGGGAATAGGAAAGTGGTAACTAGAATTAACAGAGCTTAGGTGGTGAGTAGATGGGCTTCTAAAGTTATCTTTTATTTAAGTAATTGAACTTGTTAGAAATTAATCCCCACACAAACACCTCTCTTTTTTCAGTAGCTGTAGTGCTGCCTCCCAGACAGACACACTTAATTACTTGGGAGCTTTTACTGTTGCCCGTGAATCTTCTGCTCTGTTTTCATTGTTCTTTAAAAGGACAACAGCAGATGTTTGACTAAGAGTTTGTACTCTGGTAGAGTCCCTATCGTAGATCAGTGTGTGGGGGCTTATTTTCACTTTTCAAGGAATCAGCCCTGCTTACAAACTAATTTAATATGGGATTTGGAAAATAATTACCTCGTGAATTCCAGTGTAATATGTGACATTGCAGCCTGGAGAAATTGTTCTTGGGATACTACAGCTGCTTGAAAACGACCATTTGGGATGAATTTATAGCACCAGAAAAATTAGTAAATCTTCTAAGGCCCTTGGCCTGAATAGAAGTTGAAGATCTGACACAACTCTGTTGCTTAAGTGATTGAACTTGCAATAGTATGAAGAGTTTTAGCTTATGTTGTTGTAGACAGAGGCTTAAGTGTTCTTCAGTTAAACAAAGTCTATTTATGTCCAAAGAACATTTATTTTTAGGAAAGAATGGCTTATTTGTCTCTGGAAAAAGAGACGTGTTTCTTCAGTGATGGTGTTTTTCCCTCCTCTTTCCCGGGGAAGCTGACATGTAGCTGGTGTGTGTGTGCTTCGTCATTGACAGGCTGTGTTCAGATTTCAGCCTGGTTGCTGAGTGGCCTCGTGTTTGGTCAAGGAGTCAGTTATACAAACTCTGGAGATAGGAATGTGTAAAGGCTGCCTTTCTGATCTGGGTCTTCTTTGTGGGCAGGTCTTTTCAGACATTTTTAATGATTTGGAGCACTCTCTTCTGGGAAAGAAGAGTCTTAAGATTTTTCATACTCATAATGCAGACCAACCTAGGCTGTTAACTCCTCCTGTCTTTCACAGATCTACAGCTTCGCTCTCTATGGGTGAAGGGACAAGTCCAAGAGCACTACTTAGAACAGTGTCAGATGAAGCTAAACCTAAGAATGTGTGTACTTCCAAGGAAACCTGGCATGGGTAAGAGAAGTTTGGGATTATCAGACTACTTTACATGGTACTGTGTTGAAAGGAACTTTTAACTAGACAAGCAACTATGCTCCTAAACAAAGGACCCAACTTTTTTTTATTAAAGAACTGTTTAAAATATTATACAGCAACTTTTTCAGTGACTACTGTTCTGATTTACAGTTATGTCAAGTGAAAGGAAGTGCTGTTCAGCTGTAGGTTACTAAACATTATAGATGTTTCAAAAACAACAGTTCACATTTAGGTTAAGAATCAGACAGTCATGAATGCCTCTCTTTCAATCATGGTTTGACATCACAGAAGCTGTTGCTGTGTCTTGGGAACTAGACTAAAATAAATTGGTTTGTGGAGTATCTGCACAACATTTTACTCCTACTGAACCAAAACTACCCTTTGTCTTTGATTCACTAGTTTTGTGCTCTTCTTCTGAGTTGTCCTTCTCTTAGAGGTTATTTAGTTGTCTCGTGCTTTACTCATTTTCTAACCTTAAAAGCACATGCTTTTGGCTTCATTTCTCAGGTATTTCTTTGGTATTTCATACAGCTGCTTGATGAGAACAAAGCCAAATTCCAAGATAGCAGAATACCCTGGGCAAACACTCTGAGCTTAAAGCTTTGGCACGCAATATAAATGCAGTAGAGAGTTTGCCCAGTGTGATTATAATGCAGCAATAAGTCTTTTGGTGAATCTTCACTCCCTTTTGTCTCTCTCCCTTGTAGGACTATGAAGAAGCCTTCAAGAGGAGTTGTGAGAACACAGCGTCGCAGGCGTTCCAAGTCTCCAATTCTTCACCCTCCAAAGTTTATCCACTGCGGCACAAAATCCCATTCCACGTGCAGCCAGCTAGTGCACAAGAGCCAGATTGATGACCAGGACGACAGCAGTGGGTTTGGAATGCCGGTCCCGAAGGAAGCTTGTGCCCATGAACGATGTAGCGTTGCTCCCGAGGCTGGCCAGAAGGGAGCTGATGTAGAGTCTTTGGAAGCTTCTGTTACAGAGTCAGTGTCAGAGAACAGAGAGAACTCTCCAGCTGCCATTTCTCTGGAGTCCAGAACAAGCCTAAAGACTACGGAGCTTTCTGACTTCCAGTCTGTGTCCAAGCTGACCACGAATAACCCATGTGCATGTGCAGATAAAGCCTGTCGGTGTAAACGATGGCAAGATATGGAAGTGTACAAATTCTCTGGCTTGCAGAACACCCTCCCACTGGAACCTGGTAGAAGAGTTTCTGAGGATCACTCTCAGTCTTTGCCATCAAGAACTCCCTCAAGTTCTCCACGCTCTTGCTCTGAGCAAGCCAGGGCCTTTGTGGATGATGTGACTATTGAAGATCTTTCAGGTTACATGGAATATTACTTGTATATTCCAAAGAAAATGTCTCACATGGCAGAAATGATGTACACCTGACAGCAATGAGTGCTGAAAACAGAAGGGTTGGTGGCTTAAATCTGCCCTTTGCTACTCATGTGAGATGCAACCCACTCCCTGCTCACTGTGCTTGCAATAAAAACACTTCTTTGCATATTAGCTAAAGTTTGTTATTTAAGCTGGACAAACAGTTTAGGTTAAGCATTCTAGTAATGAAGTAAACACAGTGAACATGTTTAGAGTGTACCTGCCTACACTTAAGTGACCTGACGTGGGAAATTCTACTTGGTTTTCAAGTCCTCCCTTTTTGGAAGAGAAACATCTCTTAAATTGCTTGGCTATTGGAGTTCTTATTGTGAGAAACCTGTTGTAATTCAGCTTCTTTGAAATCGCTTTCATCTCAGGTTGTTAACACTTATACTTGTGCCTCTGATTTTATTTTATAAAGGAGAGACCATCTCCTGTCCTCCTCTTGGTACTCTTACCACTCCAGGTAAATTCAGGAGGCAGAGTTGTCTTTTCTTGGGTGGGAGGCATTGCTATTTCTTTGTGCTTGTATTTCTGATCAGAAATACAAGCATCCTGCCCCATCTCTGGTGGTGTTGATGCAGTCTTAGGTTAACAAAACATTTACTTGCAGCGCTGTCTGGTGAGAAAAGAAACTTGAATGATTAAAGCAAGATTGTTTGAGGAGGTTATTCTGATCTCTTTGGTGTTGGTTAGTGGAAGATGTAAAGCAGGCACAACTTTGTTGAATGTCCAGTAGGCTTAGAGACCTGTCTGCAGCAGGAGGAATATCCCACTGGCTTCAGGGATTGCTTCTTCAGTTAACCAAAGGAAAAATGAGGTGTTGAACTCTGTTCAGTGTGGGTTTATGAAGGCTGAAACAGCATTTTCTTGCTTTGGTGGTCTTAATTCATGCACTCTGTTGGTTTTATTATTCTTCAGTTTTGTTCAGCCTGCTCTGTAACACAAAGTAGAACCCTTCAAGTGTTAAGGCAAATAGACTTGAGTGAAGTGTTGTCAGCTGCACAGTAGGGAATCCTGAACACTGTGTTTTCTTCCTTCTTCCCTCCAGTCTTTTTACTAAACTGTTGTCACATTAGATGCCATGTGTAGCTTAGTATTCTAAAAATCTGCTTCTTCATGAGCAGCCAGCTTGTGGTGCTTTGTGTGCATCAGCACAGTGTGGCTGTTACACAGGAGTGGGTAGCAAAGGGCCGTCCCAGCAAATGGCACCGTTTGCTGAGGGAGAGATGACTTGTGTCAAGTTTGTCTTTATCATTTGCAGGACCTGAACTTTTCTGACCTTTGAGGTCTGGAGAACTGGAGACAAACATTTGCTTGTGCAATCTTTTGGTATTGCTCTTGGGGTTTTTTTTTGACATTTCTGTGGCAGTACCTGATACCTTAGAACAAAGTGGCCATGCAGATTTACGTGCCATCTACCCCTTGTAGAGTGTACTTGGGTCCCACATCTCCCTTCCATTTCCCTGCTCTTAAATAGCTGGATTTCTGCATTCTGAATTCAAAGCAATCACTTAGTGACTGTCTGCAGTATTGAGCTGCAAAGCACAAAATGACCTCACTTCTCCACGAATTATTCTGCACTGCCCCAGACGCTCGTGGCAGCAGCCACAGCACCACCACGGGGCTGAGAACACCGTTGGAGACCACGCTACTTCCTCCCATTTCTTTCATCGGTCACCACAGACCTGTCCCTGCAGGATTTAGGATTAAGACATCCCACGTTCTGGAGAGAGGATTGAAATCTAGGAGGTAATGTTAAAAAAAAAAGAAAACACAACCCCAAAAAACCACAAAAGAGTAGAAGACGTGAACTGGTGCAGACTGGGGAGGCGAGCAGAGCTGTGCCACTAGAGGTCAGTCCCCAGCCGGGTGCGGGCTGCTGGGTGCTGCGGGCTCCCTCCTGCTCAGCCTGCCGGGCAGAATGTGCTCCTCTGTTGCCCAGGTGAAGTAAGCCCAGCTCTGGGTGGTGTTGCCTTCATGCACACACGGTGTCGGTGCTTTTGGAAGCTTGTGTGGGTGTGTTCGAGGTCATCGAAGGCTAAGTGACAATATCTGCCTAAGTTACTAACATTTAAATGAGATGTATGATCAGTTCACAACTGTGCAATTAGGAAGAGTTGCTAGGTAAATAATTACGTGGTCCTGAACTTGGCATCCTCTTAGGGCAGTTACAACATCTTTGGGCTGGTAAGTGCTGTAACACCATGAAATAGAAGACCAAGGGTAGCTGTAACTGCTGCCTTAATTCTTTTCCTTCTGTTACTACAATGCTTTGGTCTACCCAGAAACCCCAAAATAAAAATCTCTAGTTTTGCTTTGAGAAAAGAGGAATTTCCAGCCCCTGATTCATGCAGCAAGAACCTTTAAAGCATGACTGACTGATCTAAATATTTAGCTTTAAAAAAAAGAAAAAATTCAGCTTGAGCCAACTTCAAAATCTGTTTGTTGGTTGGTTTTGAGGGTTTTTTTTTGTTGTGGTTGGTTGGTGGTTTTTTGTTGATTTGTGATTTTTTTTTTTGTTCCTTTTTTTCTTTTTTGTTGCTTTTTTTCCCCTTTTTTTTAGTGAAAAATTTAAAAAAAGCTTTAGGGGGCTGGTTCTGCTAAGCAACACTACCGAGTCATGTTGGACTCCCTTACCAAAGTGCCCTGTCCTTCCTGGGGCTGAATAAAAGCAAGGCCTTTTGAAATGAGCTTTATATCGGGCAGTTGGTTCTTTGCACCTCTGCCTGCAGGTGTTTTGCAGTTCCTGTGCTGTAGGTACACACTTAGCTTTCCTTGTTGCTATATATTGTTCAAGTTGTAAAGCTGTTTTATGTGAGTCTGAAACTCGCCGTTGTCTGGAGGCAGCTTCACCCCAGAGCTTAGCAAGGGTCTGGGGAGCTCATCCTGACGGGCACAGCACAATCTTCTTGATAGCATGGCCTCACCCCGCAGCTCTGGCAGCTTCTCAGCAGCTTGTAGTCACCGAGAGGAAGATCATCTCTTCACGGTCTTGCTGTGACCATGTCTTTAGGAGATGGGACAGGTGTGGCTGGAGGAGAGGGCTTGGATTGGCCTGTACCTGGTGTTTCATTCCTTGTCCTTTCTACTCGCTGTATTTGATGATGTGGATTATTGCAAGCAAGGTGAGCTGTCGCTGCTCTTCTTGTGCCCGCAGCCATCCCAAGGGCAGGGTGTCACCACAGATTATGCTGCCAGATGTTAAACAGCTGGAAACTTTGGTGAGTTTGTGGTGTTGGGGAGAGAGGGTTCCTCCTAGTGATTTTTTTTTCCGCTACCCTAACGCAGCTCTGGAAATTCACGTTAAAAGCATCAGACCGCGCGGGGAGCTCAGCCGTCCTTAGGTGAGCAGATGTAGTTGGAGCAACGGCTGCG
>VWZY01004497.1:88216-115729 GCA_013399075.1 Chloroceryle aenea | reverse complement strand
TACCAGGAGCGGCGGCAGGTTTGATTTCGATGATGGAGGTGCCTATTGCGGGGGCTGGGAAGGGGGCAAAGCCCACGGGCACGGCATCTGCACCGGCCCCAAGGGCCAGGGCGAGTACTCGGGCTCCTGGAACTACGGCTTCGAAGTGGTGGGCATATACACGTGGCCCAGTGGCAACACCTATGAAGGCTACTGGTCCCAAGGCAAGAGGCACGGCCTAGGAATCGAGACCAAAGGACGGTGGGTTTACAGAGGCGAGTGGACCCATGGCTTTAAGGGACGGTATGGTGCGAGGCAGAGCATGAGCAGCGGAGCCAAGTATGAAGGTACCTGGAATAATGGCCTGCAGGATGGCTATGGCACCGAGACGTATGCTGATGGAGGTAAGGGTGACTCTGGAGGGGCTGGGAAGGGATGGATGGCATGATACCCAGCCCACGATGGCAGAGGCTGTATATTGTCCTTGATGAATGGTGTGACCTGATCCTGTCCCTGCTGGTGAAATCCAGACAGGCACAGTGGTCTCCAGTGAGCCACTGGGGCGCTTCAGTCAAGAAGCAGAACTCGCAGGGCAACCACCTTGTAAATGTGTCTGTGCGCCCTGATTTTCAGAGTCAAGCGCAGTGTGTACAGCTCGCCGTATGCAGACACAAGGGAGGAGCAGCAGGAGCATTGCCCCTGCCATCCATCCCTTGGGAGCTGCTCTCCAGTGTCTGTATCAATAGTTGACACCAACCAACTTGATCTGTGTATTCTGCGCCTCCTGGTTCCCCAGAAACTGGTTACTGCAGTTCATTGCTGAACTGAACCAGCAGCTCCTCACTGGTGTGTGACCACAGCGAGCCCTTCCCTTGCTCCTTGAGCAGAGTTCATGAACATTTTCACATTGTATATAAGCCTCCCACGTCACCATAGTGTAATTTACCTATGCATTAAACACCTCTTGCATGGCCCTGATGGGCTGCCTGGCACTTTCCTGAACCTTTTTGGTTGAGTTCGTCTAAGCTGTTTAGAATACGTAGTCACACGACTTTCCCTAAAATAAATCCATTCAATTACTTGGAAGCTCTCAACCCCTGCTAGGACACAAGTGCACTGCATATTCAGATGTTTGTTGTCCTCTCTAAATGCTCAGTCTAATTGTGTTCTTGCATTAGTGGCAATTTTGGGGTTAGGAACATTGCAAGAATCTCTTGTGTAATTTTGTAGCTCTTCAGTACTGTAATGTTCCAGGTTGTCGTATTTAGGATAGCTAAATAGAGAGGGTGATTTGAAGTACTTGTCAAGATATAGATCAGAATTTCATCTATATTTATCTAGGACAGGCAATGGACTTAGTTTGTAAAGAAAAATAATGGTAATGGTATAAATCTTCAGAATGGGTTTACAGACATTAGAAAAATGGACTAATTCAAGAGTGGCTGTCAGGGTCATGCCTTTACATAAATATTTCTCAATGAGTTGTCTAGGTATGTCACTAACTTTAAGCCTGAGGATATATTCTTGAATTTGACTCTTCGTGCCCTTGGCGATTGTAGGTACAGACACGAACCGATGCATCCCTCCAGCTCCTTAAAATTTCTCCCCTCCCTGTCCTGTGGCTGTGGTTAAACGCTGAGCTGTGCATGTTGCACCGTGACAGGGTTCAGGCTGACACATACATGTGCACTTGTGCGTTGAGAAACCTTTGCATGTGGCCATAGGACATGTAGGATACATGCGAGGTGTGCTCTGGTGGGTTACAAGTGTCAGACAACTGTCAGCCGTGGCTGCTGTCAGGACTGTCATTCTGCAGGTGGCAAGTTCTCCTAGGAATTTGCACAGCTGCTTCCTCGTTGCTTCCTAAAATGCATCCTCTTCTAAGGGTGCAGGGTGACTGGATTTTGAGTTAATGTTGTGGAGAATTTTGAGAGGCAAAACTCGACACAGGTGTTGGAATTTGATTAGAGCTGAAAGCTTAGAACAGAAGAGGACTGAAAGCTTAGAACAGAAGGCTGAAAGCTTAGAACAGAAGAGGGGGAAAGATGAGTCAAGATTTTGTCCTATAAGGATATATAAGATACTGCTTTGGTCAGCATAGCACTCCCCAGGGTGTTGTGCTGCACCCAAGAACGTGCCGTCTACATGATCCTTGGTGCTGCCTGAGGTTGGAAGTTTAGCCCTGATCCATCAAGATGTGCCCTGCCAAAGCCACCCTGGGCAGCACTAAGCTGAGCCCCCCTGGGGCCTGGGCAGACCTGGCTCATGAGAGCTGCACCATGGTACCCAGTGGCTGCTCCTTGCCTTGGGCCGTCATGTCCTGGCTGCTCTAAGCTGTGCATTCAACACATGAGCTTCTCTGGTGGTACAGGAACACACAGCAAGCTTCATCCAAAGCCAAGGTGGGCATCACCATCCAGCATCACCTGTGTAGGACTTGCAGGATCCACTCTGTTTTGTCTCCTCACCTGTACACAGTAACCACCTGCAAGATCCAGATGTGCCCAGGCTGCCTATTTGACCTGTTAATATTTGAATGTGAGGTTGCCAAGATAAACATCTGGAAAGGCTTTGGAAATCTGCTGTCCCTCGAGTAGGGGAAGTGACTCCCAAGCCCCCTGGAAATCAGCCACACCAGGAAAAGGACTCTGGGAACATGTGGCTCTTGCCAGGGCATTAGAAGCTTTAGGTCATGCTTGGGCTGCCTGCGGCTTTCAGGGAGATGTAGCTGATTCCAATGATTTAAAATAGACTTTAGATTAACTTTTTATTTATTATATATACACACCCACATAAAAACTTTTAAATACATGTAGAAATCACAGATGACCCTATAAGTATATTTTATCTTGTGGCTGGCTGATGTTGGTGGCTAAATAAAGCCCAGATCTGGAGAGAAGCTTTTTGAAATTCCATATAGATTTGTGATGCCTGATAAGAAGCAGTCTCATGGTATGGTTTAGCCCAGGCACAGCTTGGGACATTCACATTTTTCTCTCTGCTACCAAATGCCCGTTTTTGTGACCGCTGTCGGAGTCTAATGGCTTAGAGAGCTCCTCTTCTTTAAAGTTGATCAAACTCCTCAGCTGAGGGGTTCATTGTTCCTGGTGTGGCCAGGCAGAGACAGTAATGCCGGGACACATTTCCACGGGTATCCAAGCTGAACATGTGTGTGTGTCTGCTGCTGCCACCAGCAAAGAGCCTGGAACCCTTTGTAGGGGCAGGATGTGCAGCTAAAGCAGATGGTGACTGGGGTTGTGGAAGGCACAGCATGAAGAAACTCATCATTTTTACACCCTAAGCTATGAGTAAACACCTGGTTATTTGGCTTCCACCTGGAGGTTTTGTTTCTGCTCTAAGAAGGGCCTTATTTTTTGGATGCTTTTGTGCTTTTGAGTCTTAAGTCAAGTCATAATGCAGAAAAAAAATCTCACTGCTAATGCAGTATGGTGCTGCACGCACAGGAGCCAGGCCCATTTGCTATGCAAATAACTGTATATATATCTATAAGGGGAGGGGGAAACTCACCTGCAACTGAAGCAGCCTGAAACCAACTTAATTTTCATACTGCCATTAGGTCTCTAGGGTACTAAGAGAAAACAGCCGTGTCAATTAACTGTGTGCGGAAACAATTAGACCATTCAGTGATCACGAGACCACAAGAAAGGGGAAAAGAAATGCAGAGGTTGCTTTATCAGGAGAGATGAACCGGGGTGATATGGAGCAGTGCCAACTTCTTGGATGCCCAGGGCAAGGAAAGCATGGTGGGAAGGGGTCTGGGCTGGGACAGAAGGAACAGCATCCATGGCACCGTAGCTGGGGAAGCAGGAACAAGCTGTGGATGAGCTAAGATGGAGCTGGCTTGTGTGACAAAGCTCCTGCATGGCTGAATTTGACCTGTAAATTAATGCTCTGAATTTTTTACCCCCTCTGTTGTTTTTTATCTGACTCTTTTCCAACAGAACCATCAGATACTTCAGTGAAAGCCTAGTGCTTCTTTTTGGTGCAAATAGTAACATTTCACACCTGGTGATGTGCACTGATTTAATGTCCCTGGTCACAGAGTTCTTCTAACAGATCTGTCATCACAGTATCTGGGCATCAGCAGAGGATCAGAGGGCAGTGATATCATTTGAGTTGTTTGCATTATTTACTTGGCTGTTTGTATTGTTTACATTCATCCCTAATTACACTGGAGCTTTGAGACGTGTTGGGAAGGGCAGATGTGATGCTGCTGACGGTGGACTCTCTTCTGGGCTGGGGGTGCACCAGGAGCTGAAGCTTTTGCTTTTGATGCAGCTGGGCACTGGCCTGTCCTGCCAGGGTGAAATGGGGAGTGCTGCCACCCCAGCAGTGTGTTGGGAGGTAAAGTCTGCACAGACACCATTTACATCAGTCCCACAATCTTCTCCTTCCCATCCTACGAAGTTGCTCAGGCAGGGCCACCCCTCTGCTCAGGTCAGGATCAGGCAGAGATGATGAACCACATACCTGGGGGTTGCAGACAAACTGTTGTATTTTGTCATTACCACAAGAAAAAAAAAGAAGCAATAAGGGATTATTGGGGTCTTGTCCCCTAGTAATCGCATCCATCAGGGTTTGGTGGCTCTGTCCCACTGCCCTGGTGAATCACAGAGGGCTGGGGAGGCAGGGAAGTGGGTCTCTCTTCTGTTTTCATCCTAGACAGAGATTTATTTATTTTTCACATCCACTGCTTTTTTAATTGTTTTTTTACAGACCCTCAGATGCGTGTGAGCACATGGCTGTCTGGATGGCAGCTTTGCATCCTGCCTGGCCCCCCTTGCCCAGGTTGCTTTGATATTCAGGGAACAGCAGTGGCTCTGGGATGTGCAGCCCTGCTCAGCGAGCACCTGCAGTGCAGAGAGGTTTGCAGAGCACCATTCTCTCTTGAACTGGCTACACTGGGGCATGCTGGTGAGCTGGGGCTTGGCTTGGCTCCACTCAAACCCTGCGTGCCCCGATGCACGGCTGCCGCTGCCTCCAGCCGCTCTCAGCAGCCTCTGGCTCGGCTCCAGGGTTGGTTTGTGGCTCTGCCTTGGCACGAAGCCTCAGCTGGGCACTGAATGGCAGCCTGGCAGGGACACGGCAGTGCCCGCTCACCCCCATGTTGGTTGGACAGCTGTGGGCAGCACCGTGTGTCCATACCCTCTGTCAAGCCAGGCAGGGTTGGCAGGTTTGATCACCTCACATGCCAGAGGGACAATGTTGCTTGTGCGGTGTGGGCTGAAATCAGGCAGCTGAGACCAGGCTGAAGAGCTGACGTGAAACCTCACGTTGATGGTGGGAACATGTGCCCCTGACGAGTGTCCCCCCAGTCTCTGCTCCCTGCACACCCACCGTGCCATGTGGCTTTTCCCAGTCAGGAGGCCCTGGCATTGCTTAAGGGATCAGAGGGGGGCCAGGGACTGGGTGGAGTGCAGCAGTTCTCTGAGCTGGCACCTGAGGATTAGCTGAGCCCTCTAAACTTGTGCCCCTTTTCCAGAGTTCCTCTCCCAGGGTTAAATTGGTGGCACTATCAGCTGCACCCTGCTATGTGCCAGGTTGTCCAGTCCTAGGAGGAGGTCTCCGATGTCACCCCGATCGTGTGTCGGCCCTGCTTGCTGTCTGAGCAGGTGGGGATGCAGCACTGACTTCACTGGCCCTTGGTGGGGAGGGATGTGGGGGCACTGCGGCGTCTCTGTAACTTCATCTTGTGCTAGGAAGACTTGCCACCCTTTAGGGAGAGGGATTTGGGAGCATGGTGAGGAACACTCCCAGATGCCTGGGTATGTACATCAATAGTCCTTGGCTTCCAGACCCCTAACCCATGCTGTCCACCTTATTTTTCCTAAAGGGGCTTCAAGCTCTGTCAGGAACTGGCCAGTGGCCCCTTGTTCTGGCAAACAGCTCCCCATGCCAGCAACAGCCCAGAGATGCTCTGCACTGAACCCTTGCTTTTTTCTAGTAGGAGACACCAAATATTTTCAGGGAGTCCAAAATCTTGTGTGCTGTGGGGTGGGCAGGGGCTGATGGTGGGTGGCTCACCCCAGGGCAGCAGCTGCTGCCTGCTTGGGCACTTCTTGTCTTTCCTGGCCCCCAGCGCTGTAAGTTAACACCCCACAGGCGGGTCCAAAGAGGATTTCAACGAAACCTGAAGCTTGGGAGGAGAGATTATGCTGCAGAAGTGTCCTGGGAGACTGTAAAATATGCACTCCCACAATCGCCAAAGAAGGAACTGGATTTGCTCCCTGAGGGGCAGGGTCATCCCTGGTCTCGGTAACTGCGTCTGGTGGAGGAGGTGACTGCCTGGAAGATAGGTCACCCCCTTCTGTCTCAGCCTGACCCTGCTGAGCCTCCCTGGGGCCCTGGGAGTGCTTGCTTTCCCAAAATTTGGTGCCTTATGGTAGATCATTGCTTAATGAAAACCACATTTAGGACCGAAGCCCATGAAAATGGCCCCAGCACAGCTGGCCCTTTGCTTGCATGAAGCAGCACCCAGCAGAGTAAAGGTGTGGGGCGACCTTTCTGAGGGCATTCACACTCTGTCAGGACCCTCTGCCTATGATCTGGGAAGGCTTTTGCCCTGCAGGGTGCTGGTCTGGGGTGTGGTAGCCCATTCCAGGTCCTGTAAGCCAAGAGCAGAGCTGAATGCTGCTTTTGTTTGGGGTGGTTTGCCAGTTTCTGAGGCAACCACAGCTACAGAGAACTGGGCTGGGGAGATGGTTCATCCCATCCTGTCCCACAGGGCTCAGCAGGGGTGGGGTGACCCGCTGTGCTGGCACGTGGGTGCGGATACTGTACGCAAAGGCTGCCCTACCATCTCTCTTGCCCTTCCCAGGAGCTCTTCTTGCAGAAGAGTTCAATGTTACTAATTTAAGTATCTTGACATCCTGGTGAGAAAAATCAGAGCAGTGGTCTCTTATGGAGCCTGCAGATGTGCAGATCTGGAAGGAGCCTGGAGAAGAGCAGTGTGCTTTTCCTAGTCCTGCAAGGTGGCACTGCTGTCCCTCAGCAGGGTGCCATACCCAGAGTGCAGCTGTGGCCATGATGAACACAATCCTCTCTATGTCTCCCCATCACATGACATGATGTGTCCTCCTGAGCTGGGTCTGGAGGACTGTGATAGGGAAGATATTTTCTAATCAGAGTTGGAGGAACCCCCCACAGAACTGCTTTGCTCCTCTCCTCTCTTTTTTGCCCATCTCTTGCTCTCTGAAGAGTGGCAGAAGCCTTGATGTTGGGACCACAGAGAAGTTGTACATCGCACAGATGCAGCTGCAGGTACCAGGGAAGCCTGTGCTATGGTCAAGTGCCTGACTCAGGGGTCTAGAGCTGGTCCTGGCAGCCTGTGAGTGACAAAGTGCAGAACAGGCTGATAGGAACTGTCACAGAGACAAGGAGAGCTGTGCCACCACATCTCGCCTGTCTACTGGGGCTGCTGCCACCCTCTGCACAGCCCAAACTCCAGCCCTCCGGGGCCGCTCCCTGCTTCCTGCTCTGGATGCAAATCCAGACCCTGTCTGTTAAGTGGCTTTGGGTTTGTTCCAGTGTCCCCTGGAGCCCCATCCCCTTTCCAATGAGCTGTCACCTACCAGCAGCATCTCTTGCGTTTGTGTCCTCTGCCTTCTGCTGCCGGAGGACTGCTGCATTTGCACGTGGGTAAGCACTAATGGAGTTGGGGCTCCTGTCTTCAAGGGAAGGTGGGTACATCTGCTCTAGGGCAGCTCTGTCTTGAAGCCCACCTTCTTTTGCTGGCTCAACCAAGAGCGAGCCTTTTCACCCTGTCCCCCCTTCTCTCCTGCAGGCACGTACCAGGGCCAATTCACCAACGGCATGCGGCACGGCTACGGCGTGCGGCAGAGTGTGCCCTACGGCATGGCCTCCGTGGTCCGCTCCCCGCTGCGCACCTCCCTCTCCTCCCTGCGGAGCGAGCACAGCAACGGCACCCTGCCCCAGCAGGACTCGCCCGCTGCCAACCCCGAGAGCCTGCCCCTCTCGCCCACCATCACCCGTGGGGGCTTCGCTCTCAGCCTCTATGCCGACGCAGAGGCCGGCAAGCCCAAGAAGGGGGGGCTCTTCCGCAGGGGCTCCTTGCTGGGGAAGCTGAAGAAGTCAGAGTCCAAGTCATCCCTGGCCAGCCAGAAGAGCCGTGTCAGCTTCCTTAAGAGTGAGAGCGGGATCAGCTCAGCCGCCAGCGATGCCACCTCCACCGTCAGCCTGGGCGAGGGTGCCGAGGGTGAGGAATACCCCCCTTTTGAGTCTGACATCGACGCCACTACCACGGAGACCTACATGGGCGAGTGGAAGAATGACAAGCGCGCCGGCTTCGGCGTCAGCGAGCGCTCCAGCGGGCTGAAATACGAAGGTGAGTGGCTGGACAATCTACGGCATGGCTACGGCTGCACCACGCTGCCTGACGGCAAGAAGGAGGAGGGCAAGTATCGCCACAATGTCCTCGTCAAGGGCATGAAGAAGCGCGTGATACCCCTCAAGAGTGCCAAGATCCGGCAGAAGGTGGACAGGAGTGTGGAGGGGGCTCAGAGGGCTGCAGCCATCGCACGGCAGAAGTCAGAGATTGCGGCATCCAGGTAGGTGGTGCTTGGGTCTCCAACAGGCAAGGTCTGCTTGGTGATGATGGTCTCTATCCCACGTGTCCCTCTGGAGCCATGCTGAGTGCCTCCTTACTGTGTGCTGGTGTGGGGTCAAACCTGGCTCTCTGCAATTTCTAGTTAATTATTTTTACAAAACGCTGGTGGAGTGGGTCTGGGGGCCCTTATGGCAGCTCAGGGGTGTTCAGGACCTGTCCTCCCTCTCACCTGCTCTCCTGCAGCCCTGATCCGGGGGGAGCTACTGGACAGGCATGGACTGGCACTGGCTGCCATTCTCAGTGCAACAGGGAGCAGGAGCTGGTGGGACAGGGAATGCACTGGTACCCTGCCAGGCCACCTGACCTGCTGGGGTCATTGACAGGGCAGGGTGAGAACTAGTGGGGTCTGGATGTGGAAAATCCAACAGCGCTTCAGCAGCCAGCGGGACCTGTCCCAGACAAACTGGGTCTGCAGCAGAGTGTGGCTTGGCCCTGGAGCACCTGGTGTGGCTCTGTGGGGAGTTTGTAGGATGCATTAGGGTTGTTGCTTAATTTTAGTGACTCATTGTAATGGTCTCTCTGGGGAAAGCATTGCTGTGCTGGGTTGCTGCAGACTGGGAGGTACAGCTTGTGGCGAGTACCAAACCGAGGTGGAGTCTGCCTTGGGAGCCCTGTGTGCCCTCCAGCTGCCCTTGACCAGGTTTCGTGTGAGTGTTTTTTCCAAGAGGGAGGCAGCAGCCAGAGCCAGGGCAGATGTCTGAGCCTGATTCTGCAGCACACAGCCACATCTCACAGCCCGCGATGCTTTGGGATGCCAGGAAAGGAGGAAATGGGGAGGGCTCAGCTGGATTTGTCCTCTCTTGTCCCCCCAGTTTGTCCTGGACAGATCCTGGAGGTGGGAAGAGGTCTGCAGCAGCCAGCAGTGAGTGAGTGGCATGTGCCTGAGGACGCGCGCCCAGGGGTGAGCGAGGGACTGTGGCTAACATGTGGCAGTCTCTCACTGCACCGGTGTATCTTCTGCTGGCAGACACATGGGCACAGCATTGCCCCTGTGCCACCCAGTACATTAGGACCAGACATGTGGACTCTGCTCAGAATTATCTGTGTTATAAATTAGTGGGAAAGTGCTAACTGCTCTGCCATCCCTCCAGGAATGGAGGAGGAAGGAGATGAGTGGCTCTGGGGTCTGACCAGGAAGGGCAGGAGGAAATTTCCATCTCCTGCTCACATCCCTCCCTGTGTCTGAGCTGTGCCAGCAGTGCTCTCTTCTTCCCACAGTGTTCCTGCCAGTCTCAGAGCTGGTCTGGTGGAGACCAGAGATTTTGAGGCAGGGGCAGACCCTTCGCTCCTCTCCTCTTCCTCAGGGAAAGGTGGTTGTGATGGACCTCAAGGTTTCACCTTGCCTCTCCATCAGAATCTTGCCCTACACAGGCTTTGCTCAGCTTCTGAGCAGTGGCTGGGACTCCAGGGCCATCCTGCCTTGCTCCATTTTAGTGACTTCATTACCAAGCAGAGATGGGAAATAACAGAAATTCTCCCTTCCAAGAAACACCATCTTTGCTCTCCTGGTGGCCGTTGCTGCTCCAAAATTTTGCAGGGACCGTGATTGGGGTGGTTTTTTTTAGCAAAATCCAGTTGCCTCAGAGACCAGTGGAGAGGGATTGCGAGTGAAATGCCGTGCAGGGCCAGACAGGATAAAAATAACTGGCTGGGATGGCATGGCACTTGTCAGAGCCTCCCAGCAGGGCAAGCTCAGCCCAACACCAGCCATGCCATGCCCGGGAAGAGCGTGTGGCCGGGGTGCTACCCTCCTGTAAATGAGGAGGATGGAGCTGCAAAAGCTGCCCCCCAGGAGCTCGGCTGGTTTACACAAGTCTCTTTTCATTATACACTATTTACACTTTGGCTCAAAAGCAGCTCTGCAGTGTTTTCCATCAGGGGCTGGAATGTGCTCGCTGCCCTGCTGGGGGACTGCATCCCTCCTGAGTGCGGTTGGGGAATAATTTCCTATTAAGGAAACCTTGGAGCTGGAGGAAATAAGACATTACAGGCGGTTTCCTCAGAGAGTCCTCCCCTTGCCGACCCTGGGATAGTGCAGCTCTTGCAGGGGAGGAGAAAGATGAAGCCCCCAGTCCCCTTCCCACAGCAGTGCCTGCAGCTGAGCTGGACCCTCTGCATCGAGCTCCTTCGTCCTGTAAACTGTAACTCACCCCTTCCATCGGCCTTTATTCCTGGAACCAACTGGTCTGGGCAGAACCACGCTCTCTACCTGCTGCCTTTTGAAAATCTGACTTGTGCTCTCTTCCTGCCTCCTTTCTGCTCAGATTTGGGGTTGAAAGTAAATAATAATCATTTTGCCTTGAGACGGTCCTTTGGTTAAACCCCAGCTCTGCCACTGCCTTTCTTTTTGGCCTTGAACCTTGACTCAGTTTCCACACTCTGGACAGTGAATAATTGCAGACAGATTGTGAAAATTGATGATTATGGTTTATAAAAGGGCTGTACTATCCTTAGCATTGCCCTGGCTCCACTGCAAGGTGGAATTTTCTGGGTGGAGCGTTTATATTTCTCCTCAGATGGCAGTGTGTACTTTACCCAAAGAAATGTCTTTGAGGCTTCAGAATCCTTTTCTGGGGGTAGATGTGACATATCTGTATGTAAGATTATTGGTAGGAATTAACTAGCAGGGTATGGCAACCTCTGCATACCTGTCCTGTTGATATGGGTGTTTGATTTTTCATTTGTTTCTGGCACTCAGGGGAGCCCCTTGCAGAGCTAACTGACCGTGACATCCAGCCTTCTGCTGTCTGGGGGTGAAATGTCAGGAGAAAACCGGATTTCACTCTTTTGCACCATAAAAGGCTCTTTGGGGATAGAAATCCCGAGGAAAACAAGCCCACACACTGGAAGCTGCCTCGGCCAGTTGCACCGCAGGAATCCCAGGCGCGTGCCCAAGCTCTGGGGGTGTGCGGGCAGGAGGCTGCTGGCAGCGCTGCTGGGTGCCCTGCCTGGGATCTGCCCTGAGGAGACAGGCAGGAGAGCAGTGGCGGGCAGGGATGATGGTCAGCCATGGTCAGCAAGCCTTCCTCATCCCATGCTCTGTTCTGAGGGCATCCAATGCGCCAGGCTGCTTTGCAGACCCTGCCCTGTCTGTCTGCTTTTCCAGGTGGTGCCGGGGGCGGTGACAACTATTGCCTGTCCCACTGCCTGTCCTGCCCAAGTGGCACTGCCCTGGTCTCCTCAGCTCCCTCCTGAATCCTCCTGGGCTGACAATCCAGCTGCTTTCCCCATTGTGCAAGAGGCTGAGGACAGAGCTGGCATTGCCTCACTGCTGGCTGAGGCAACAGTGATTTTTAATTTTTTTTTTCATTATTTTAGAGAAAATCATGGGGTCATGTGAAAAGCAGGGGGTCATGCTGTCCTGAACAGCCCATCGCAGATCAGCCAGCTGCACCCTCACCCCATGCAAAGCCTCTTGGTGCTACTCAGACATTGGGCAGGAACCCAGGGCATGTCTGTCAGCAGTGCTGGAGGTCAGCTAATAGGATGGAACTAATGTCAGCTAATGTGTGATGAATCCTCCCCCAGACTGCTGTCACTCGGGACAAAAGGCATCATGAAGCTCAGCCCCTGTGGCAGCCAGTGGGTTGCTAAGCCCTGGAACAGGCTGCCCAGGCCAGTGGTGGAGTCACCATTCCTGGAGGGATTTAAAAGCCGTGCAGATGTGGCACTGAGGGACATGGTTTAGTGGTGGACTTGCTGGTGCTGAGTTAACGGTTGGACTCGATGATCTTAAAAGTCTTTTCCAACCTAAATAATTCTATTATTCTGTGATAGCTTTACTCCTGGCCAGTGGTAACTACAGACGGACATGGAGGTTAACATGCACCATTAGCCGTGCCATATACTGCTGGTGCCCCAAGGACTTGCCTTGCTGTGATCCCAACGTGTTCCAGTTGGATCTGGAATGAGGCTGTCCCTGGGGTACCAGGTAAATTCACCTTCCCTTTTCCCCCCATCTACTCCACATAGGGGCTCCTTTCTAAAAATCTTGGAGTGGGTGGGAGAGGCAGTGAGGTCCTGGGATTGCAGCCAAGATGTCATCTCCCCATTGCTTAAATAGCCAACCTGGAAGACAGCCAGCAGGTCTGTCCCCCAACAGCCCCCACAAGGAGGGAACAGCCACCACCAAACCATGAGCAAGACAGTTAAAAGCCATTGCAAAAGTATAACAGCTGCCTTGGAGTTTTCTTGGCACATGGGTTGGTGCCACACAGGGTGCTTTACACCCCAGGCTACTTGGGGAGCAGCATCACCCAAAATAGAATAGAATAGAAGAATAGAAAGCAAGAGGAAGGGCAGGACCAGCTGCACGGGGAACCTTTGATTTTTTTGTAAGGTGCATGTTCCATAGGTGGGCAGCTCATACATGGGATTTCCTTCTTACTGGCACTTTTAGGGGAACAAAATGAGTGTAAATATTACAAATCCCACTTCTGTCCCATGGCAACAGCATTTGCCATGGTCTGCCTCTGCATGTGCTTGTACTTCCCAGTGACTTGGACCAAAATCAATGGAGGGACTTGGCTGTGGGTCCTGCAAGGCACGGGTCTGGCCATGTTCTGAGATTGTTTGGCAGGCATGTGTCCTGATAGTAACACCACAGATATATCTGACAGGTGTCACAGGATCAATAGGAGAGGAAGATAATAGAGGCAGTAACAGCTATGATGCTTCATGTTTGTGTTCAGATGCTAGTCCTGAAGCCCCTGTCCTACAATACTGCTGCTTGGATAGATACCTGTAGGAATTTCTAAGCTGCATTCCAAAATTATAAGCTTTGGTTACTGTTAGCACAGGGCTTACTCCTCATGGTGAGCCTGGGCTCTGCTGAAGCACCGCAGAGCTGAGGTGAGCACTTGGTGTCAGAACTCACATTGCTTCCCTGGCAGCGACACATGGGCATTGTTCATAGCGTGAGCTGTTGCCTGGTTCTGAAGCCTAAGCTGGTTTTCTGTCCGTACCCATGTCTTTGGAGCATGTCTTAGCTCTCCCTTCGAATAACAAGAGTGCTTGACAACTCCAGTATCGCTTTCCAAACCTCCCCTGCCCAGACACATTCCCGTCAGCGCTGCTGCTGTCTCCCTGTGCTCAGCATTTCCAGCCAGTGTGGCCAGGCACCAGCGAGCGGCTCCTCGGGGAACGCGGGTGTGTGGTGCAAATGACGTCCTAAAATCGCTGGAGTCAGCAGAGCCTTCTGACTAAATAAGGGCAGGCAGAGCTGGGCTTTATCAGCACTGCCAGGGCGCGACAGCTGAGAGCCGAGGCCGGCAGCAGCCCACGCTGCTGGAGCTCGGCCGCGCTTCCACTGATAAGCTGCTTTATTTGGCACAGCTCTTCCCTGCCGAGCTCCTGCCCTCATCCCTGGTGCTCTTAGGGGCTTATGTCACTCACTGGTGGGGAAGGTGGGCAACAAAAGTGATGTTTTCCCAAGGCACCTCTTTGGTGAGGCACAGTGTGTGTCCAGGGTGGAGCTGGGCCGATGGCTTTGGTGGCTCTCCTGGGGCTGACAGTGCAACTTGGCTTCCCTGAGGCTGGAGAGTTCAGATTTGGGATTTTCAGGTCTGTCGAATCAGACTCAGGGTTCGCTCTGAAAGAGTTTTAGGATATTTTTAAAATATCCTTTGCTTTCTGCTTTCCTCGGGCTTTTAGCCAGAGGCACAGGCAGACATGTAAGGAGGAGGCAGCAGCAGCACGCAGGAGATGGGCAGAGTTTATCCTGGCCCAGGGTGGGATATTGGCTGCAATTTGCCTCCGAGCAGGAGCTTCCAGGGAGAGACACAGGAGCTGAGAACTGCATTTCTGCAGTTGTATGATCAGACACTGAAGATGCCACAGCCTGACCTCTCAGGGGGCTTAAAAGACAGGTGTCTGCAAGTGAAGGGGGGGACAGGACTACCCTGGCTTCATTAAAATCCCCCTCACTTTCTGTGGGGTTGCCAGGGGAGGCTCACACTGAGCAAGGTGCAGCTACGCCTGGAGGCAGTGGAATGGCAGGAGCCAAGGACAGGTCTTCAGTGGCTGGTGTATTCTGGTTGCCCCACAGCCCCCATAGTGGGAGTGAGCATCTTGGTGCTTCTGCAGGCAGGGCTTGAAGAGAGCCAATGTGCACATGGGCGGAGAGAAATAATCCAGCTGCATGGCTCCTGCCATAGCTGGGTGCCAGGACACAGCAGTGAGGGGACGCTCCTTGGTCCTGTTCTCACAACAGAGAGGTTTCTCACAGAGCAAAGTGTGTTTATAAAGAGGATAATCTCATTTCATTCATTCTCAGTTGATAGAAATCCAGTCACTGGCATCTATTTCTGCACTAAGCAAAGCCCTGGGCTGGGACTCTCGTGCTTTCAGCATGGTGCTAATGTCAGCAGTGCTCGATCCTTCCCACGAAACCAGGCAAATAAAGACCTTTTCCCCATGAAGCTCCCAAGCAGCTGTGACCTCCTCCCCATGGCTTATCAGCACAAATGGAGGTCAGTGTCCAGGATAGCCATCCATGGGGATGGTGAGGAGAAGCTTACCTTGCCTGTGCTACCACAGCCAGTACCACTTCAGCTTAGGTTTCTCTCAAAGCTCTTGGACCAAGAATGCTTCTGACTGCCTTGTGCCACGGTGTTCTGATGTCACCTCATGTGGTTTGGTTAGGAGCAATACTCCCACATAAGCCTCTCTGCACCCTGGATTAGGAGACTGGGGACTTTGTGTCACTTGTGTCATGGAGATGGGGGACGCTCAGCTCCTGTCCCAGACCAAGGGATTAGTCCTTACAGCCTTATGACTGGGGCTGAGCAGGGCTGGATTGGGCTGGGGTTTTGTGGGTTTGCTGCAGAAGTACTACCTCTTTCGAGGCACTGCATGACACTTGTCCCACCCTGAAAGGTTCACCTCATCTAGCTCAGCCTTGCTGTCCTGGCTGCTGGAGCTGGGCAGGGAGCAGGCTGCAGGCGAGCCCCTTGCTGTTCCTGGTCCCATGTGGCCATGGGGACAGTGAGCTCCAGGGTTCGGGTCCAGTGCCAGGATCAGCTGTGCCAGCTGCAGGCCCCCCACATTGTGTCTTCTGAATGAAGGTGTGGGACTCTGCAGGCCAGAGGGGTTTGGTGCCACAGAATGAGTGATGGTGTGACACATTCACCCCTTTCTTTCAGCTCTGCCCTGGAACAGCCTCATCCCCAGCCCAGGCTGGCTGTGGCTCCAGCATTGACACATTTTTGGCCAACCACGCCTGTTCCGCTGATGCGCTTTGACTCCAGAGAAGGGTGCACGCAGCTTTATCTGTTTTCCACCCGCCTCAAATTAATGTCCTTAGGCACTTTTCATGCCCTATTAGGGTAAGAGGGAGCGTGCACTTTCCATAGCCCCAAGGAGAGAAACTGCTTTCTCCAGGGCTTCCCAGGTCTTTGGAGTTGAAACAAGTGGGACTGTGTCTTGCAGGAATCCCCTCAAGAGGAGCAGAGTTGGGATGGCAGGACGTCAGCCCCGGGGATGGGTACAACTCAGGCAGCCACGCAGGGAAAGTGGAATTAATGGGCTGCTCATTCTGACCTTGAGGGAAAGCCTTATTTGAAGAGCTTACAAACACAGAAAGGGAAAAATGAAGTGCGACTTTAATCTCAGAAATAACTGTGGAAAATGGTAGGTTCTCGTTCAATTGATCTGCTGCTGTGTGGAGCAGGAAGGTTTTGACTCCCATTCAAATGCTTGAAATCAGCCGGCAGGGAGCCAGGCTGAAAATCATCTGATTCAATCAGGCTTTGCTCAGAGGTTATCGTCACTTCAGTGGAATGTGAAGTAGGCTTATCTTGAAAAAGAAAAAAATATTTGAGTAAAATGTCCAATTCAAATAGAAAGCCTGAGATACAGAAACTCTCTCTCCTCCTGGAGGAGGTGCATTTTTTTCAGCTTATCCTGGTGCTGAGCTGGAGCCCTTTGGCTTTCTGAGTCCAAGTTTTTCTTGTTTAGTTCCCTGCGGAGCATGCTGAGTCTTCAGTGAGTGCCAGGAGGGACCTGGTGTCTCATCTGCCTGGGTGCCCTCAGCAGCCTGGGGTGCAGAGGACATGGGAGCTTCTACCCAGTCAGTGGGCTGGCAGCCCTCACAGCTCCCTACTCCCTCTCTTGTTTCTCCTGGACCTCAGATCTGTGAATGTCAGCCCTGGAGACCTAGAGGGCTGGGAGAAAAATACTTCTGCCTTAGGTTTTGATAAATAATTGGGCCTCTGACCAAATGCAATATTTTAAGAAATGTGCCTCCTTTCATTTCCTTAAAAAAAAAAAAAAAAGGGGGGAAAAAAAACCCAAACAGAAACCTTCTTTTCTTTTTGACTGGGGAAAAAAACAAAAAAAAGACAAAACAGATGCTGCAGTTCATCACTGTCTTGATTTGGAATGCTGAAACCTGGAAAACACTTGAGTTTGAAGTTGCTAAAACTTTTAATTGAGAAAGCCTTGTAGAGAAAACACACACTTTCTGACCCATTGTAGCACTGGCAGGGCTGGCAATTGGATAAAACACACTAGGGTTGTGGATGCTGCATGGTTGGTAGAGCTTGGGGCTGGGCAGGACCTCCTGGGTCTGGCTGGGGTCCTTTGAAACAAATGTCTGCTGCAGCCCTGGTGGTCTCTTGCAAATGGGAATTCATTCCCCTGGGCAGGACAGGGAGGAACCCCTGCCCACTCCGTGCAGGTACAGGCAGAGAGGCAGGAGCACATGGGGGATGAAAGGCTGGAAGACCCTGATTGCGTCTGTGCTGTAAAGAAGTTTTGATGCACTTATCAGTGGGATAGCATGTCTGCTTTGCTCTTGCTGTGGTGGCTAATTAAACAAGGGGCTCCAGAACACTGGCTGTCCTTTCCGTCATGGTGTGGTAAAAGCTGGAAGAAATCAGTGGTGTTTTTGCACAGTCCCAAGACCGTGCTGCTCAGGGAGACTTTCTCCTCCAGGCTCCACTTGATCTGTACCCAGGGCAGCACAGAGGGCAGTGGACCTGAAAACTAGGGGGAGGAGGAGGGACTTCACTTGGCAGCTGCAAATCCTTCCTTTTCCCCCCATAGAAATCTCCGTGGATTCTCTTAAGAGCTGTGCGCAGCCTGGCTGTGCTGGCAGGACAGGCTCCAGCAGGGCGAGAAGCTGCCTGTCCTGCCCAGCTGGGACCAGTGCAGTGGCCTTGGAGCCATGCTGCTGTACTAGTGACCAGCAGCCCTTGGAGCCGGCAGGCTCTGGCTTGCACTGCTTCCTTTAGAGCTGGCTCTGAGCAGCTGCCGGCTGGCATCCGAGGGCTACGGGGAAAACAGAGAGCAGCTGTGGTCTGTGCCAGCCCCACTGGCTCATCACAGCCCGCGGGNTTGCACTGCTTCCTTTAGAGCTGGCTCTGAGCAGCTGCCGGCTGGCATCCGAGGGCTACGGGGAAAACAGAGAGCAGCTGTGGTCTGTGCCAGCCCCACAGGCCGTGGGCTCCCATGCAGGCTGGCACAGCTGAACCCTGACAGCTAGCTGCCCACCCGGTCCCGCTTGGCTCGTGGGGCAGTCACAGTGGCAGAGATTAATTGGTCAAATCTCCCTTATACAGGGCCAGGGTGTGTAGATTGTCATCTTATTGAAGACAGCTGCAATTCTGTCTGCTCAAAGATTAATATCACTTTAACTGTTCCGCAGGGTAGTATCCCTTGGTGAAAGATGCAAGAGGCTCTGAGCTATTTAGAGCTGAGGATAACATTTCGGTATTTTAAAAATTCACCAAGTAATCATAAAGCTAATGCTTGCTGAGCTCGTTAGGTGGCAGGGAGCTCTGCCAGGCCTGTGCTCCTGAAGCACTGCACAGAAAAGGATGCTTTTCTCCTGGCTGAATGGCCTGTTCGTGCCCTGTCTGAGGAAGGAAGAAGAAAAGGTCTGGTTTATCCAGCTAAGTATCCCGGACATGTTCAGAGTGTCACCACTGCTGTCTAAGTGCTGGTACTGTGAGTGAAATGCCTGGGGCATCTCATGAACTGGCTGAAGGGAAGAGAGGCTGGAGGCAGAGCGGCTCTGCAAGGACAAGGTGTCTCTTCTTTTTGGATTTCTTGGACAGCAGTATGGAGGTGTTCCCTTTATGAGGCAGTTTGAGTTGATTTATGCTTAATTCATTATTTAGATCACACCTTGCAGGTGCTGAGTCCATAATATAAACCAGCAAAGACTCACACACCCCAGGGATGTCAGGGTCTAAATTGAGAGGGTACATGCACATGAGTGATGGAACAAAAAGAGCACAAGAAGGGTCAAAGGTCCATCTGGCTCTCAGGGCAGGACACCTGTGGGGTGGGTTTGACTGTAGGCAGGAAAAGTGGCATGAGAGATGAACTGAAAAAGGATATTCAGTCCCACGGGCTGGTTACAAGCGAAGGAAGGTATCAGAGCTCTGCTGGTATCCACATGCACATGGAGGCAAAGGGCGAGGCAGAAAGGCAATGGATTGAGACTCAGCAGGAAGAAAGGGATGCTCTAGCTGTAGAGGTGACACAAGTCCAAAGACAGTGTGGAAAACAGAGAAGCCAGAAAGTGCCTGTCCTGGTCAGGCCGTAGAATCATAGCATGGTTTGCACTGAAAGAGACATTTAAAGGTCATCTAGTCCAATCCCCAACACAGGTCAGGTCAGTGTGTCCTTGCCCTTCACAATGTGAATGCAGAAGGGACCGTGTTGCCATCAGCAAAAGCACTTCTGCAGCTTTCCCTCTATCCCCTCTGAGTGCTGCAAACATTCCTGCCAAGACAAACTGTTATCTTAAGTTTCTTCAGAAGGACAAAATGATTCCTTCTGGATGCTGGAGTAGGGATTTGGCAGGGAGTGCAAAAGACAGTTTCCAGGAGAGAGGAGTTTAGCAGAAGTCTCCCTTCCTAGAGCTGACTGATGAATTAGATTTAATGGCCTTTTTGGCATTTCACGATACCAAGAATGGCAAGAAAAAGGGGATAAGTTGGTCCTTGCTCAGGGTTTGCTGAATCAATGGGAGAAGAGAGAGACCCTGGACAAGGAAGGACAGTGCTGGACAGGTCTGTCTTTCCCTTAATAAGCAAATGTGTGGTAGCTTGGGCAGAGAGCTCTTCCCCTATTTCTAGCTGCAAGGTCATCGCTGCACCTGCAGGCGCCCCAGCCCTGTCTGGTATTTGCAGTATTCTCTGCTAATGCCGATCTCATTTACAGTCTAATCCAATGTGGATGTGCAAAACTACATAAACTGTCCAAAGAGACGGGCGTGCTGGCTGGGCTCTGGGTCTCACCTGTTAGCACGGTGCTCAGCTGTGGCTCGGGTGTCCACAGGGGATTTTAGGAGCAGTTGGAGGAATGATTTGGGCAGCGTTTCTGGGAGAGGGCCAGGAAGGACAGGAGTAATGCCCTGTCCTGCACTAGTACAAAAACAATTAGAGCGTTAGAACTGTGCCAGAGGAGCAAATAAAACAGCAGATGCATTTAACCCTACCTCTCCCACCCGCTGAGCTGGGGTGTGAAGCCTCTGTGCCTGACCCAGCTGATGCTGCTGGGAGGCAGTGGCAGTGAGGCTGGGCTGGGGCTGCAGCATTGCCCACATACCTCCCCTCGGCTCGGTGCAGGGCTGCTGCTCCTCCCTGCAAAGAATTCACCCATGCTATTTTTAATGGTACTGCCTGGGAAGATGCCTCAGGGTGAAACTGGGAAGTGCTCATCCCAGGCAGTACTGCCTTGCTCAGGATGGGAAGCACCAGCAGTGGGTTGAAAAGGCCCCTCTTTGTGTTTACTGGTCTTTTTGTATTATCGGCTGTGTTTAATGTCCATGGGTCATTTTCCAGCACTGCCTTGAAAAGGAGCTTTTGAAGTCTGCTGCTGGGTGCCATAAAATCCCTGGGCCTCTTTCAGTTTCACCCCAACCTTCTCCATCTGCTGTTTTTCGCATGAGCTGCTTTCTGCAGAGGTTCTGGGAGATGACAGCACAACCAGCAGTAAATAAAAAAGTGTGGCCCTGATTCATGTGCTGCCTGAAAAGTATCAAATTTATATGCATGTAATAAAAAGTTGGCATTTTCCTTTTTGTGAAAGCTGATTGTTTTTTGAACGGGTCTTAACCTTGGAATACTTTTTTCTTCTTACATGTTTCATATCTAAGGTCTGAAGATCATCTTCCTGCCTCCCTCAAAAACCTGTCTCAGCTTTCCTAGCTTTTATTTTTTTTACCACAGTGCCCAGCAGACCCTGAGCTGTGGACTTGGAGAGGCTTTTGTGCTGCAAGCTGTGTGTGCTGGCACTCACAGGGTGGCTGGTATTCGTCTCCTACTTTGCAGCCAGGGCCAAGTTTTTCTCTGTGTTGAGCTCCCAGGCACTGCCAGCCCTGCGGATAAATAATAAATTCAGAAATACTCTAGGCAAGTTAGATGTTATTGTTATGGCTGGGCACTTTCCTTCAAACTGTGCTTTGTCACACTGTCACTAAACCCTCAGCATGGCTTTTTTGGAGGGCTGCAAGCAGCAATGCCTTCTCTCCGTGCCCTGGGGACACGTGGCACAGCTGGGAGAGGTGTACTTAAAACACTGAGCCCTGTCTTTCTAACTCAGGTGTTGACCACCTGGCTGCTGGAATAAATAATCTCTGCGACAGAGGGACCCAGTGCAGGGCAGCAGCATCCCCGTCAGGCCCAGGCTGCTGGCTGGGAAAGAGCAGCGCTCTCTGCCTTGTGCTACAGCCTCCTCGGGACCCTGACAGGGCAAATGTGCACTGGAGTTGCCAGATGTGAAGCTGCAGCTGTGTTGGTCTTACTCCCCCCAGGTCAAAGGGGGGATGAATTTGCAAGCAGGGGGACAGGAGCAGATGTTGGGTGTGTCTCTGAGTGAGGGAGCTGGGCAAAACTGCCCTGCAGCTCACAGCCCCAGGGCAATGGGGCATCCCAAAGCCCTGCTGCTCAGCTTGCTCTCACAGCTCTGGACACGGAGCTCAGGAGCTGCTCCATGGCCTCCCTGGCTTTATGACACTCTGTGACCAGCAAAGGCTCGTTGTAGAGCCGTGCTAAACTTGGGCCCACGGTGGCTCACAGTGATGGCTCAGCTCCTCAGCACCTACAGTAACTTCACTGCAGCCTCTGCAACTCAGGTTGGGGTCTTCCTGGCCTTGCCATCTCTTTACCTGCAGGAATTGCAGTACTCATGCCCCATGCAGCAGCCAGATAGCATCCAGCAGCTTCTCTGGGAAGGAGAGAAGGAAAGGAAATCTCTAGCAGGAGAGGAGCATAACTGGGAGCTGCTTTGTCATCTCCAACACCCCCAGGCTGATCCCTTGCATTGGCCCCAGATGCTGGGGGAGAGCCAAGCGTGCAGGAGCCATCTGTACTCTGGTAATACATTGGCATGAACCTGACTCTGCCCTTACTATCCGAAGGAGCAGGCCCTGCATCCTGTCCACTTCCAGACCACTTTTTTGGAAGTCACCTTTACGAAAGTACCCACCCCCTTACGAGGAGCTGCCTGCTGGGGCTGGCTGGCTGGTTGTTTGGCTGGGAAGTGGCCAGTATAGACTCTGCTTGGCTCAGCAGGTGGCTGAAAGGGAGTGTTTTATCTCTGTATCATCCTCCAAGAGCAGCAGGACGAATCCAGGGGTCTGAGAATGTCCTGCTGGGGTGCAGAGCTGGATCCTCACTGTGAAAACTTCTTCCCTGGGCGGCGCTGGACAGGCTGTGTGCCCCATGCACAGCACACCCAGCCCACTCTGATCCCCCAGGCATGGAGAGAGCAGAAACATCCCACTTGGCCTCTGCCAGATTATAGTGGAATTAATCATGCTGATTATATGCTACCAAAAAAGGAGGTGCTTTTGCTGTTCGGAGCTGTCTCAGACCTCCTGCTTGTGAGCAGCAGCTTAAAATTGCTGTTTTCTGTCTCATCATGTTGTCTCTGGGTTTTTCAGGAGCTGTAATAATTTTGGATAAAAAGACCAAGAATTACAACAATCCCAGGCAGCTCAGCCTGCAGAGAAAGTGGGGAGATAACGTGTGAGTGTGGGCAGGGAGGTGAATCATGGCTCCAGAGGAGCGAGATGTCATCCAAGGGAGAGACAGGCTGAGCCATGGCAGCTCTGCACCCTCTTCTCTATCGCAGGGCCCTGAACAGTGTTTTCGGCTCCCTGTCAAGTCACACTGTTGCCTGTATCGTTGGGATTAAAGCCCTAGGCTTAGTTCTTTCCCTGCAGCTACGCTAAATGGGGAGGGGGTGGGTGACAGTCCAAAAGCTCCTCTGGAGAATTTTCAGTGCCAGGGATGAGAATGGCATATTTCCTCATGTTTTGTGCCAACCTGAGTCTGAAAAGGGCTGATCAGACACCCTAAGACCACATTAAAGGTTGTACTTCATAGTGAATTGGCATGTGAGGGCTGCTAACTGCTTATCTAGCTGTCCACACAAAAATACGTGGTTTCACATGGGCAGCCAGTGCAGCAAGGGAGATATAGGGAGCCTTGGCACATATGATAGTGAGAACATGGGGAAAGTAACTCTCTGTAAGTCTCGGGTGGAACAAAGCAGCTGAATATACAGTGCTTCACCCTTTCTGATTTTTAAGGTGCAGTTTTGCTGTTTGAAGTCAGCTCCTTTCCAGACTGTGAGCAGCTGGGCTGTAAAGCTAGCCCTGCTTTTAGTGTAAAGATCACAGGGCCCCAGCCGTGAGGCATGCGAGGAATATGACAGCCAGCCAGTGAAATAACTCTGATAGCCCTGTAGCCCTGTGGAGCGAGGAGGAGATGTGCTGGGAAGGAGTGGAGAGGACTCAGGGAGCCAAGCTGAGAGGGAGGCAATAGCTCTGCCTTGAGGACAGCCCCCCAGGCTGCATCGAGTGAGGGAGCCTCTTGGACAATGTGTATTGTTTGCTGGAGAACTACGGGAGAGACATTAGGGGTAAACCATGTCCAGTGTGGTGGGCAGGGGCACACTGCCTCTGGCAAGGTGCAGCAAGTTCATCCATCATGTTATTATCCTCTTACGTTCCAGAAGCCTGCGGTGATTCTTTAGGCATTCCTCTCAGCTAAGTTTTCGGTGCTTCGTGCACGTGAACATGCTCACGCTTGCAAATGCCCTGTTCCCTTGTGTGGCTACATGCAACCTTCATGCCTTAGCCTTAAGCATCTGTGCCCCTTACTTGTTGAAAATCTGCTCTTTTCTCCTCAAGTGTGGAGTTTTGGGTCAAGTGGGCAAGTGCTGAGTGCTGTTATGCCAGATGGGCTGATTTGATTTTGTTGCTGGACAGGATCTGCTCCTCAGGCTGGAACAATCTTGTCTCAGACAGTGCTCACTGTTGTCCCTTCTTCTCTCTGCAGGACGGCCCATGCCAAAGCCAAGGCCGAAGGGTCTGAGCAGGCAGCTCAGGCAGCTAACAATGAATCAGGCATAGCCAGAATGATGGCCAGGGAGCTCTCCCCAGACTTCTACCAGCCAGGTAATACCACAGCCATCTTCTAAGAGGGATTTTGCAATTTTCTTGGGGGATTTATTCAAATGCTTCACCCGCCTTATAACTCCACAGGTTTTCCTCCTGTCTGTCTTAAATCCCCTTTCATGCAAGTTCAGCCCTGGATGTTGTTCTTACACCACTGTTTTATCTGCTGGAATATGTTACCATAACCTGGAAGAGAAACTCTCAGTCCCCCAACTTCCCCTTATGTTTCTTTACGCACTCAAGCCCTCCCAGCACCAGGCAGGGCAGACAGCAGGCTCAGGTCTGTTTGCAGCTCTCCTGTAGATATATCCCTCATAGCTTTTTCTTGGAACAGCTTTTCACTTTGACTCACAAGCCTATATTCTGTGGGGCCCTACACCCACCAGGGTATGATCAGACTCAGCTAATTAGGGCCTGTAATATCCTATAAGAAAGTTGTTAATGCAAAATAACCACTTCCCTGGTTCCCTATTTATTTGTTAGCATCACTGCTGATTATTTGGCTGGGAAAACACTTGGGATGTTCATTCTGTGAGAGCAAGCACTGAGGACTACTAGATAGGAAGTGTAATATTAGAAGCAGCATTGTGAATGCCATTACCTTTCCCTAGACTGAGTTAGCTAGAGATATGTTCTTCCTGAAAAGCTTTCCTTTTCAGTGAGAGAAGGAAATAAGAGAACAGAAAACAATGTGGTCTCTCTGATGGAGACCACAGACCTTGGTGGGGATTAAATCTCAGTGCCTACAATTTTATCCTGTCTTTCTTATTATCTGGCTTTGTTATATGGAGCAAGTGCCTGGTGGCTGCTGAGGCAGGATCATAAGGGACCATCACAGCAGCAAAACTACGGGTAGAAGCCAAAGGTTGAATCCTGCTCAGCAAAACCTGCCACCTGCTCCTGCTCTGGTTTTGGTGCCTGTGGGTCTCTGGTACTACACCCTGGCACAGGGCGCACAGTGGGCAAGGGGAACCACTCACACCCAGCGCTTAGCCAAGGAGAGTCATGCTGACAGATTTGCCTATATTCCCTGTACTCCTGCCTTGCCCTGCACCTACCAGCTGGGGACATGCTGTGCTGAAGGGCTGCCCGTTCCTCCCCACCATCCAGCAAGGCCCAGAGTTGCTGGCTTTGAGTGGGGAAACTCCACAGCACCTGGACATGGGTGTGAGCCAGTGCGTGGCACTTCATTTAACAATAGCTAAATGTCGCTTGATCCTGACATAAGCCCCCAGCTGCCACTCACAGCTCCACATTCACCCTTTGCACATTGGGGTATTTATAGCACAGAGGCAAAGGAAACTGGAATTCCTGATGGGAGATTTTTGACATCTAGCTAGATTATTTTTTCCACCCGTGGCAATTGAATGAGACAACTGAAATGGTCTCTGCTAAATGCCTTAAGCAGCCTGGCCTCTTCTTCTGGTTCCTCGGATGTTGTATCCTCTTGATGCTTTTATAGGGCTTTGCTTGGGTCCTGGATTCTCTCAATGGCCTTGTAAACTGTTGATGAACATTTTTCTTCTATTGTTTAATTCTTACTTATTTCTTCTATTTTGTTAGGAGACAGACCTGCTGATTGCACAGCCAGGAGAGCCTGGCAGTGTTCGGTAGCTGCCTTTCCCCCTGCTGTCCTGTCAGACAGACCCTGCTCTGGCACAGGGCAATCCTGCTCAGCAAGCCTCATATCTCTAATAAGTATTTAGCCCTGGGTTTCATTTATATCAACCCTAATAGCTTAGGGAGGGATGTAAGCCAAAGCCCTTGCTGAAATGTCATGCTGGGAGGTGAGGAAGATCGGAGCTGAACAGTGCCCTCCAGGCAGTTGGGGTTTTTTTTTGGTGTGAATTATTCAGGAGGAGAAGAAAGCAGCAGGAGAGAGCAAGGAGCCTGGAGCTGCAGGCAGCCTATTTTGAGGAGTCTGAACAACTGTTGTAATGGCTTCCAAATAATCCACTGGAAGCCAGAAATAAATGGCCCTGAATGGGTCGCCTGCTGATTGACAGGAGTGTGCAGGCAGGGCAGAGCAGCTAAAATCAGTGCCCTCTTTCTCCCCACTGCCCATTCTGAGCGGGCATTGCCTGTGTGACCAGGGGCTCAGAGTGTGCAAATTACCCTTGATGATGTATTAGAAAGAAAGGAGATCCAATCCAAATTTTCCAACGAGGTCTCAAGTCTGTGTCAGTCCTTGGGGTGGAGGAGATGAGGGAAGGAACCATTAGGCAGCAAAGGACAGCACAGCTCCAGGTTCTGTGCCATCCAGGAGCACAGAACAAGCCATGTATATATGCACACCTCAGCATCACTTGGATTCAGCAGAATGAGGCCAAAGCCACTTTCTAAAGCAGGTGCTTTTCTTTCAGACAAGCTGCTTGGTGGCCTCACGCTGCCCTCAAGGGGCATGCTCTTCTTGTTCTCGCTTGCTCTGAACATCATGGTGATGTTTGGGGACCCCTGTCCCACTGCAGGTCCCAGAATATAGAGAACTGTGCAGGGTTGTTATTCCAAAAGATATTCCCCCTTGGTCTGTGGTGGTTGTTGCTCAGCCAGCTGCCCAGCACAATGGATATGTTCGGTGCCAGGCTCTGGCTGACTTCCCTAGACTCTATCTGGGCTGCAATTTGCTTTGCAGGCATGGCCTAGTGTTAACAAGAAGTAAAGATTTAATGAGGGGTAAATAATTGAAGCGAGGGCTATACTGTTGAGAGCTGACAAGTCAAGTCAGCATGGAAGATGAGGCCAGAGTGAAAGCTGAAGCCCTGAGACACCTTGGTAATTTTGCTGCCATTGTGTGGCTCAGTGCAGAGAGGAAGGCTGTGAAACTGCCAGCCCTACTCCATGCATGAAAAACGTTTTTTTCCCATCATGAGAGATGACAGGTAGATCATGTGGGGATACCTGTCTTGCCTGAGGAGACTGGGCATTCCCATATTACTTGTGAAGTTGCCATGCTATTGGACACCAGAGGAGTCACATGGAAGAGTTTCCCAGCCATTAAAAACTCCCAAAACAATACAAACTTGGGTGGGAGCTGAATCTTTAACCCCAGGGTAACCCATCCATGTGACCACAGAAAGCTGGGCTGCAGATTTTCGGTGTTTCTTTACCACCATCTGGAGCTCCCTGCCTGCTCCTATGGCTCTTCCCAGCCAGACAGCACGTGGTGGGACCCTGAGCCTCTGTCTGCTCCTGGAGGAAATCGATCCTGGAAGCTGGCTCTGGTTTGGGAGCACCTCTTCTCCCAGCTTCCAGACTGGACCCTCTCACAGTCATCCCCAAACCTGTCAGGTCTGGGGGCACAGCTGCCAAAGGCATGATGGTGGCACAGAGGCAGAGTTGCTGGCTGTCCCTCTGGCCCCCAGGGCAGCTCCTCTCACCAAGCCCTCTCTCCACAGGCCCTGAGTACCAGAAGCGGAAGCTGCTGCAGGAGATCATGGAGAATGCAGAACACACTGTCAACATGGAGGAG
>VWZY01004497.1:68040-88183 GCA_013399075.1 Chloroceryle aenea | reverse complement strand
GCCGCGGGAGCAGGAGGAGAAGCCGTCGGCCAAGGCGGAGGCCAAGCCGGAGCCGCCCCGGCACAAGGAGACAAAGCAGCGCCCCAGCCCTGAGCGCAGAGCTGCCGGCCGGGCCGAGCCCGCTGCCGACAGGAAGACTGAAGCCAGGGCACCAGGGCGGCCGGAGCCCAAGGCAGGGTCCAAGCGGGGCCCAGGCTCAGCAGCGGTGGTGGCGGCAGCGCAGGAGGCAGAGGAGTGTGAAGAGGTGACACGGGAGCAGCCTGGGAGGCACCCCTTGGAGACACCTTTGCCTTTTTTTTTTGCTTTATTTTTCCCCAGGAGGTGTGAAACAGCCAACAGGGATTGCTCTGGGGCTGCAGCAGGCCTCAGGTGGTGCCCAGAGGCTCTTTTCAGGATCCCAAAGTCTGCTGGAGGAGGGTCTTGGTTTCCTGTGCCCTGCTGCCTTCCCAGCAAGCACTGCCCCAGTTCTGGGGCTGGTATTTATAACCCTGCTATTTTAACCTCCGCTCTGTACCGGGGCAGATACTCTTTCAGCCATTGCCCTATCTCAAACTTTGATGAAAACAGGCATCTTCTGATGCATTTTTTACACTTTTCTCCCCTTCTTTTCCTTTATCAGCCAACATGGATCTTGAAAGTTGTGGGGGAAACGTAGGATAGGAAAGAAAAATCTCAGTAGGGTTTCTTTTTTACCTGCTACTTTTACTTCTTTGCAGTAGGGGCACCTCATGAGCTGAACTGTGGTATCAAATCACCGTCTGATTTCCCAAGTTTAAAATATAGTCACTAAAATTCAATTTTCTTGATTTCTTGAAGATGTACTTCAGCAAGTACATCTCTAAAACCAGACATTTTATTAGCCCACTGCTTCTCATCTTGCAGCCCTTTAGATGTTGAATGGTTCCACCGCTACTTTAGAAAAGCACAGCTTGGAATATTTTGGTCTGAAATTAGAACAATCTCATATGGATGCATTTGTTTGTCTTAAAAAATGTCAGCTTTACAAATGTGGGTGGAGAAAGGACTTGACAGAAGGAGTTTGACACGGGCTTGGCTGACTGTGTGCCTGTGGTCAGGGTCTCCTTTATTCTGCTCGGAAGAAGCCTGGTTTAGCCTCCTTAGAAGGAGTTTGCAGGGGAAAAATAGGAAAAGGGATTGGCTGATATTCAACTAGTTTGAAATTCAGGTTGGTTGGTAAGTGCCAGATTTATGTGCATTGGGAGAGGATGATTTTGGTCTTTCTGAATAGCAGAATTAAGCTGAATTTGTCTCCTCACCTGGAATTGTGATGTATAATACTCTGTTTTGGATTTTTCCTTCAGGGACCTAACACAATTGTGATCTGCATGGTCATCTTACTGAACATTGGTCTGGCCATCCTATTTGTACATTTTTTGACATGACGTGGCCCTCAGACAAGGTAAGACAAACAATGAGATTTTATCTTCGTTTTGTAGACTTCACTGTGGACATTTTAGGGTTGACTGGCTTTACTGCCAACACAAATCATTCACTAATGGGTGCCCTGGTGATGGAAACTCATGGGCATTTATTCAATAGATGCAGTCGCCTGGTATTGAGCACTGAGACTCTCAGTAACCCCTTGTCTGTTCAGAGTGATTTATGGAGTAATTTCAGTGGATAGTTCTCCAGTCTTTTTATAAAATAATTTCCTCAAAGTTAAAAAATTGAACTGTGTTGATCAGATGCAATCCCACAGTATAGTTTTGCCTTCCCAACTGGACAGACATAGAGGTTTCCAGTGCAAGAATGTAATGTTAAATTTGAGATTTGTTTTCCACAAATAAGCTGCAAGAAACAGTTTCAATTTGTGGTTCAGTGGCTGCTGCTGCCAGATACATTGTGCCTTGCAATATTTCTTGGCACTCAGCCCAGCAAGAGGCCAGAATACAAAGAAATGTGAAGCTCTGAAATTTGCTGCTCTAATTGCACCAGTGCTAGTTCTGCCATGGTTGTTACCAAAGGTAAATACAAGCTGTGTATCTGATGAAGGTTAAACTGGAACTTGCTCAGGTCTTCCACTTGAATTGGGATGAGGGTTTGCCTTTGGAATTGGTGGCAATATAATCCTGTGTGGTTTCTTGTGCCTGTGGGATTCCTACACACAGGAATGTGTGTCATGGGTTTGCATAAGATTTTTTATCCCTTCTTGGAGATAAAACTGATCCACTGGGCACTGCTTTCTGTCCTGTTGCTAGTCCCTACTCAGCCTGCACAGGTGAAAGCCTTGCAGACAGCCACGGTTACATGTTGGTCGTGTGTTTTTCTCCCCCTTGACTCTCCTGTTTGTTTCTGTCTGGGACAGGTATTGCTGCTGATGGAGACCACAGACCTTGGTGGGGATTAAATCTCAGCCACCTGGAAACACCTAAGAGGAGGACTTGAGATCTGAAGGTTGCACTGCAAACATCAACCTTAAGTGAAAGTGCCTGAAGACCAGCTCAGTCTCCCTGCTCCCAGGCTGTGGCTGGCCTCTGCAATCTACCAAGGAAAAGCCAGGGTTTCTGCAATTCAGCCTCCTTCTCTTCTTTGTATAAAATAGCAGTTGCCTTAAATTATTCTCACCAAAGCCATCAACTGCCCTGTCATGCCTGGGATGAGGGATTTATCTATAGCTGTAGGAAAATGAATGAGAAGGTCTCGTCTGCACACTGATGTGTTTTTTAACTCCCTTGGTTGACCCAGTATCAGAGATTTCCCAAAGAGCATCGTCCACAACGTGGAGATGAAGCAGTACACAGCAACCAGAATGACTCATGAAAGCCATGCCACGGCTAGAGGTGGATGTCACCCCTTGCCATGCTTGGAAGTCATCCAAAGGGACGAATAAAAAGTGTTTCCTTTCCCCATCACCTGGAGTCATTTTCCATGTATGGAGGACTGAGAGGGGAGCAAGTTGAAATTGGGCTGGCCGAAGTGTAACCAGAGACCTGCTGATGTGCCACAGACAGGGCCTGTGGGGTGGGGTGCAAGAGACTGGCTGATCCGAGGCTGCTCGTGCCTGGAGGGGGCGCTGTGGGTGGAGATGGTGCCCATTTTGGGACCAGGCACTGTCCCAGCACTCTCCTGCCACCAGCATTGCTCTGTTACAGAAGCATCTTGCAGTGAGAGACTTCCCACTGTAATGGGAATGGAAATAGGTGTGCTGAATTTGTCCCTTTACCCTTTTTTTCTCTGAAAACGTTACGAGTTACAATAAAAAGGAGGTACTTACTGAAAAATACCTCCATACGCCTGCAGGTTCCTCCCCTTGGCACACTGGGCTGCAGGGGGGCTCCTGGGATCTGTCATTGTGACAGAGTGAACAGACTTTCCAGCCAGAGGATGCAGGTTGGCTGCTGTGGGAGAGGTTACGTTGTCCTGAAAGAAAAAATGATGCAGAGACCCAAGTGACTCCAGCATATTTAGGTGTTAGGCTCAAACATACACTGCAGACAGACTTTCAGCAGTGGTAGAGTACAGAGGGGCAATTCTACCTGGTTTTGTGGGTGAGGCTTAGAGGCCTGGGCAATTCTTCCCAAAGCTGCAATGGAGAGTGACCTTTGGAAGGAGATATTTCCACCATGATCTGCTCTGATCCTTAGTGCAAGCTTAGAAAGTTGGCACAGATAAAGTTACAGTTTAGTGTGAGGCTGAGTGCTTGGACATGTTTCTTCCTTCTTTTAAGAGCAATATGTCTTTTCTATCCCTTTTTAAGATAATCAGAAATGTTCTTTATATTCAGTTGTGCACCTCTGTGTATCTTGAAGTCCCACAGCACAGGACTGGCTGGGAAAATCTGAGGGACTGGAAAGAATGGGGAAATGATGGTTAAGGAAAAAAATGGATGGCCAGTCTGCTCCAAAGGTCAATCTGAAAGGATTTCAGATACAGGATGGCAGACAGGCAGGGGTTTACACTGACTGGAGACACGGCAAAACCTGCCTAAGTTATCCGCTCTAATTATGGCATAAGAGAGTGAGAATAATTCAGTACTTTTCTTTGTGAACCAAGTTTATTTTTGAACCTTACTCAGCTCAGGAACGTTGCCACAGTAGCAAGTACATGTTGTTAACTGTGGGAGAAGTGAATGTGATCCCTTTCTAAAAGCCATGTGGCTGTACCAGTCCTGAGAAAGCTGTGCAGCATCATCTACACTTCCACAGAGCATAGTTTAGTAGCAATTTGCTTCTTTTCTTTTTTCTTTTTTTTTTTAATTTTTCCTTAAGTATAAATGTATTGCAAACCCCAGGCTCTGCTGCCTTTGACGTTTTATCTCCGTTTGCTGACACTCATTTGCCAGCTCTGCAGTTTCAATAAGCCAACTGCTGTTATTAAGCAACGAGACAATTCCCGTTGACAGACCTGAGGGGCTTTTATTTATCACTAAGCACAAAAACGGATCTTTTTCAACAGTGCTAAGGTAATTCCCCCCTACCCCCGCCCCAATTTTTTATGCATGTGATGTGTGCTCAGTAATGTGCTTTCCTCCCAGTAACCTTCTGAGAAAAGTAGGTAGATTTGCTTTTACGTGACATATAAATATATCCATATTGCACTGAGATATGGATATATACATATATATATAGCCCCTTAGGCATTTCATTTTCTTAGATGCAAAAATAACAGATTTACCTCAAACTGCATGCTTTCAAAACTGACTAGAATATTGTGTTATACTTTTCAGGTCTTACAAAGATGCAGATGCTTTTCACTCTTCACACAAAAATACCTTCATCACAGATTTTGCAAGCTGTTTACTACAATCTGTGTACTACTGTCCAGAGTTTTATGTCTGTTGTTCTGCTGGATTACGTGCAATAATAAACGGTTATTTGCTCACTGTATCCATGTGCATCTTTGCAGGGGATTCTCCGGGCTGACATGTTCACTCCAGTCTTAAGGGAGAGCTCATCAGCATGTGGTGCAGAATTTCATAGGGGATATCTGGATGGTTTCTAATTTTTTACCAATATCTATTTCAAAATCTTGCATTTTTAGTTGGTGAGGGGTACTTTGCAAAGAGGACTGCTTTCACTTGCTGTTTTTTAGAAGTCTGGTGCCAGGTGTTTGAGGACACCTTCAGCTTTCTGAGCAAGCTCTGCATGCTGCCATTGCACTGGCCTCCTCCAGAGGTTGCACAGGGCTAGGAGGAAAGGCATGTCGCTGGCCTGAAGCCTGGCTGGGCAATGCAGATGGCTGCTGACAGGTTCCTTTGCTGCCTCCTGACCCCAGGGCTGCTGCCAGATTTCTTCTAAGCTGCATGTCACTGCCAGTTACTCCAGTGCTATGGTCCTCCTGGGTTTGGAGAGGAGTGAATCTCATCTACTCATGGCCCATCCTCTCGCTCAGCCCCTTGAAATGGACAAAGTGAGAGGAAAGCCAGGCACAAGGGACTGGAAGGTGGCAGTCAGGGGAAGAGGGATTTATGGGGGAGGATGGAAGAACAGAGCCCAGTGCCAGCCAGGGGCAGCAGGGTCCGGGGGCCCAAGGAATGTAGAGTAGCCAAAACCTTCAATCCCCTTTCTATTTCTGGAGCATCTCACATGAGCAAAGCTGGGCTGTGCAGAGCGGCTGGTGGGACACAAGATCAGCCACCACAGGCAGCAGGGTCTCCTCCGGCTTCTGTAGGACACAAGGGGTATTGTGGCAGAAGATTTTGTGCTCTGGTAGAGACTTAAGGACCTGAGTTTGGTGAAATGATGGCTTTACTCTCCTCTGGGCTTGTTTCGCTTCTAGTATGGGAGGAACCTACAGCGTCTCATTCATCCAGTTTCTAGGATGAGGCCGGGGCAGTGGGGTAACTGGAGCCCTTTGCACCTCATAAATCTCAGGCTGATGAATGGAGCAGATCTTTGGCCCATGTGTGGCAGAGGCAGCAGAGAGGGAGGCGGGTCTGCTGCTAAAGCAGTGACATACTGTGTCAAAAATATTATCAGAGGCAAAGCGGAAAGCCCGTCCCTTGCCCAGGGTAAGGGGAACAGTGCCGGGTCTCTGCTTCGGGAGCTACTGGGTTCAGGGGTAACATCCCCTATACTGCTCGTGGCTGAGTGCCCCTGGATGCAGGCAGGGAGGTGTCGATATGTGAGAACCAGGATAAAGGCACTGGCCTGATCCTGTGACTGAAGGGCTGCAGCCTTTGCCTCCATCAGTGGGAGAAAGGTGCAATCTGAGCCGCAGTGTCCTTTGAGCGTGACCTACCCAAGCATCCCGGGGATGGCTGCGCTGCCCTCCACAGTCCCTGTGGGACACTGGGGCACTTGGGAGCAGCTCCCTCTCTTGGTCTTTGTCTTTGCACGAGAGGAAGGGCCAGAGCTGGTGTGAAGGTGGCCCTGGCAGCAAGTAGGTGCTAAGAAGCAGAGAGGGGTTACTGTGCTCCTTTCTGGCCCAGAAGGCAGAAACAGGGCTGGCTCCGCACCACCACTTTCACTCCAGGAAACTTCCTGAAGGAAGCCGATGTGAGTCCTGGGAGCAACTGTCCTCTTTTGCCCAAAATGCTGGCATTGCGAGGCTGGAAAAAGTTGCTTTTATTTAATTTCCACCAAGCAGCCACTCACACTGTCATGAGGACAGACCAGACCAGCCAGCATGGGAGGACAGCAGGACCTTGCTGGCCATCTTAAAATTGTATTAGTACTGGGACCACCCCATAACCTTGTTCTTGAGAGGGAAAAAGCTTTTAAAAGCTTCCCAGCTTGTGGCTTCATGTGTTCCCTTTCAGAGGAGCAGCAAGCAGCCATCAGTGCACTCACAGCATCCCATCACTGTAGAAACAGCGCACTCAGAGCACAGTTCAGGGTGTGGTCATCAAAGAAAATTCAGAAATTATAAAACACGTGTTGTCCTTAATACTTCTACCCATCACCCATGGCATGGGGGACCTGTGGCATTGCAGTCACGTTCCCTCCCTCAGGTGAGAGCTGGGAAAGTGCCCCTGATATGTGGCACAGGCAATGTCAGTGACGCTCTCCCACCAGGGTCTGCATCTAGATCCTGGCAGGGCAGGAAAGGGCAGGGATGGGTAACTTGATAAACTGAGGTTATTTTGGTAAATTAGAGCCAGTCCTGTGGGACTGGCAAGCTTCAATCCACTGGGGGTCACAACACGTTCCCCAAAATGAACACCTTGGTTTGGAGAGTGCTGAGGAGCAACCTCTGAGTGAGCGAGGAGAGGAGTCAGGTCCTGGGGCAGCACTGGCCAAAGAGCCTTCCAGGGACCTTGGGAAACATGAACTGCAAAATAAACAACTAAATGCTGAGTGATTAGATTAATATTGCTGTAGGACTATCCTCCAGGCTTTATTACCAGCTCCTTAATTGGTGTCTGCTTGAACTAATTAGTTCAAAGCAGCAGCCAGGGGCCAGACCAGCTTGAAAAGGGGCTGTATCTAACTCATTCCCTAATGCGTGGACTCCCCTTTCTTCTGGCTCTGAAAAATGGAAGTTGCTCAGCATCGTCTTCAGTCACCCGAGTATTATGAATTTAAAGGTACCATGACTTTAATTTTAGTAATGTGCTCTTTGCAGCTCTGTACTGCAGAGTGGAATCCAAGCTCTAATGGCTGGTTCTGGTTGCAGGGAGGTGCTGGGTGCTCTTGTGGTCTTTTTATCTCTTTTTTAGGGGGCTGCTGGTGTTTCCTGGGTTACTCCCTCATGTGGCCATGCAGCAGGCTGGCTCCCTGGGTGCTGACCAGGGCTGCAGGGGAGAGGCTTTCCAGAAGAGCCATCAGTATGGCCACAGTTTCTTCTGGCACAGGCTGGTGTGGATGCCTAATTTCCCTCATGAAAGTACCTTTTCCACCACATATATTCAGATACAAGGTAAGAAGACAACCTGAAGGGGTTAAGCTGAAGATTTTGGTAAATTATTTAAATTTCTGTGTTTTGCAGAAGTAACCTTTGCTGAGGACCCATTGGTGCATCGCATAGAAGTGATTACTCTGTGGCCTCTATCACCTCTGCCTTGGCACCTACCGGATTCAGGTAAACATGCTGGATGTGCTGTCTCTTACACTGGACATCTCTGTCATGATGAATGTTGTGAGCTTCTTCCAATCCATGGTTCTCTCAACACATAAACCTCACTCATCCCTCTCCCAACAGCCCTTCCCCAAGGTGCCATCTATTCTTTCCCCTCTCTGTATGGCTCATAAATTCATCCTCCCTCTCCAGGTCTCTGCAGCAGGGCCAGGTTCCCCCAAAGAATGCAGATGAAATTTTCCCAGGTAAACAAGCACTGGAAGGGCTTTAATTAAGAAACTACCAGGTTAGATCAAATTGAGGAGTGCTTCAGTGTAGTAAATTATTTAGGAGTAATAGATTGTTTGTTTGGTGAGATATTTATAAACTCACAGGCTACATTCATCCTGTTGTGAGTAAAAAAGTGCTGAGGGTAAAATGCAACTTCAGGCTTTATAAGCAGGGTGGGGGGTTGTAGGGTGCAAGGTAATCCAGGCTCAAGCTTGAAGGGGGTGCTTTGATTTCTTAAGTTGGGGTTTTTTCAGACCCTCAAGGTCTGAATAAGCAGAGAAAGTTACAGTGATGAGTTATTTAATTCCTTTCTGCTGGTGATTTATTTCCCAACAGCACACAGTTGTCTGTCCTCTCAACCAGCAGCTCCTCAGCAAGCTGAGTGCTGACCTTCCATTTCCACCTAAACCCTTCTCAGCTCCTCTTAAGATGTCAGAATACATGCAGGGGGAAGGAGCGGAAACTCATTCCTCATCTGCAGAGTTTAATGGTCTGGTGCATTTGATGGAGATCTCGTGGTGTCAGGGGAATTTATCTGCCAATTACTTCTCAAAAATTAACAAAGGGTCATGCAGTACTTGGCAGATAAGGGTAGAAGGGGGAGAAGAGAACTGGGTTTTAATTGAATCCCAAGTATGCTGAACAAAAATTTCAGAACTATCAATTAGCTGTTGGCCTAGTGCTGAAATTTAATTAAGAGACTAGTGCTTTTAGGGTATCTCTCTTGGGCAGGGGGGAAGCATAAAGGGGAACAGTGAAGACTGGCAATGTGATGGGGAGGTGGAAAAGATCCCACTGGAGATGCTTCAGAGTTGAGCTGCTGCTTGGATTCACGGAAGAGATCAAGGCTGTCTGTCAAACTGCACATCCCATGCCTGAGAAACGCCTCAGTCAGGATGAGGGTGGGTTTCTGAGCTCGGACAGTAAATCCTCTTTGCACATGGCTTCAGGCAAAGCTGTCTTTCCTGCTGCCCTCGTCACCTGCAGCCACAATGTGAAGGGCTGAGGGCCACAGGACAGCCCAGCCTGAGGAGATGCTGCCTGTGTTCAAAAGCCCAGGGAGGCATCATCCTCCACAGCCCCCAGCCCCCCAGCCCCAAGGGCAGCTGGGCTCTGCTTTGCTGCAGATGATCTAGTTACTGTACCAAAGCAAACAGCATGAGGATGCAGAGTCCCAGTCTCAGCGTCTTCCTCCTCTCCAGCCCCATTGTGTTTACAGGGTGTTATCAATTTACTGCACTGCTAAGAATTTTCTCCTTTCTTCCTTCCTTGCATCCCTCATGCCCTTATAGCTGTACAGATTAGTTGTCTGGAGACAAGGGAGGGAAAGGCAAGAGGAGATGATGGGATGCTGCTCTCTGTGTCTCTGCCTGTCTGGGCTGGCTATGGCTTCTGTGCACCCAGAGGTGCCTGTGAGCTCAGGACCCTGCACCGCAGGGAGCTGCAAGTACAGTTGGCTGTGAAGATGAAGAACATTAATTCCTGTGCTGGCTAGACAGGGCATGGAGCAGCTTAAGAGAAGAAGCTGTTAAGTTTTGAGGAGATAACTCTGATGCATTGGAAGAAGCACTCATTATCACAAGCCCAGCTTAGCTCTGGGCTATGCAGTGAGCTGTTCCTGTTACCTCAGATGCATCAGTTCTCATGTGACGCTAAGATCTGACACATCCAAACCTCAGCCTGGGATTTTGCTGTGTTCAGGGAATGAGCAGCTACCCCAGGGCTCCCCTTCCTTCCCCTCTGCCTTACCTGTTTGTTACTTCAAGGCACCCTGATCCTCAGTGCTCTGGTTTGTCTGCAGATACTTTTATCAATGGCTTGATAAATCTGATAATGAAAAATCTGTTCTAAGGTGGTGGTGGGGGGTGCAGAAGCTGTACTAGAGAAAAGATGGTCACAAGCAAATCGTTTAATTTCCTAGTTTCTTTTGCTAAGTGGAACAATTTTCTCACATTGCAGCAAAAACACATTCCATTTTCTTCAAGAAACAAATCCCAAATCTCTGTGCAGAGCTTCCTTAACAACAGTAAAGAGGAACTTTGTTCCTAAATTCCTAATGTTCACAAAAGAGCACAAAATGGCACAAATCCATACATTCCAACCACATACAGTTTCAAATAATTGCAAAATACACTCTTCTCTTCTCTCTTCCTTCAGTTATTTGGGGGAAAAAGTAGATAGTTTAATAACTCATAATATAACACAAAGACACTATACCCAAAATGAAATAGGTCCTGGACAGTTCCTGACACATCACTGGGAGGTGAGGTCTTTTGCTGACTGGCCCAGGAAGTGGTTTCCCATAGATGCATAATTGTCATTTAACAATAAATAAAAATATCACACAGATATTTCTCAAAGTGGATGCAAAATTCTAAGATTTTTTAACACTGTAGTATGGTGAAGAACTCTTGACTAGTGAGACTGAATTTGCCACTCAATGTTTTTAATCACTTGAGGGTTACTGGTGGCTTACGCTTGTTTTATTAAGCAAGAGCCTTAGTGCTTGGCTTGGGTAATATTCTTATTTTTATTCCTAGTCCAGATAGTCTCTGGGAGGTCTGGGGCAAGTGCTCTTGAGCTGGTTTCTTGGATGCTGCAGGTTATGAATATCCACTTTGCTCACAAGATAGCAGCAATGAGTATTGTCAATGCTTTATAGTCAGCATGTCACTTAACACTTGATGGACTTTCACAAATTAATCTCAGGGAATAAGAGAATTTCTTCACCTGCCGTTGAAATGTGATGGCAGCTGGGACAGAGAGCAACGCTGCTCGGCAGCACACAGCTACACCACGGCCAGGCTTCCAGAACAAAGCTACGGTATACAGCTGAAGCAACTAGAGAAATTTCAACAGAAAATGAAAAATATATCCAAAAAAATCCTTAGACCATAACGTTGCAAGTATTACTGTTACCTTAGGGAACAGTCATTATTAATTTCTTCGTTTTTCTGTAACAAATTCAGCTGGTCTGGTTCTTGGGTTTATGTATTACCAGCACCGCAGTATTTCCAGAAGAGTGAGGTGAGGCTCATGGCACCCGACTTTGGTTATTCCAAATGTAAAAGGAATAACCTTAAGTATCCACTTGAGAGAGTCCCTTTAGAGTCAATGGACAGAAAAAGCCACATCTCAGGAGGCATTCTTCTCCTCAGCAGGCATGTGTATTCCTCAGAGTACTACACTGAGATAAGAGGAGCTGATTCCTGCAAGTGCCTGATTGTCCCCACTAAATCTAACAGGACTTTAGAGGGGCAGCTCGCATGGGGTGTCTGTGTTATGGGCAGGTAAATTCGGGCAGGTGAATCTCTTCTTCGAAGAAAACTGGTCTAGCAGAAAGAGGTGGTTTTTCCTTGAATGCCCTCCGTGGATTTCCCTTTGATGCTCTGGCCCAACTCAACAAACTTGCATGTAACACAGAATGGCATTGTGCTGCTATATTTAACTACAGATTCTTTAAAGATGCTGAACATTGACCTGTGCCTAACACATCACCAAACAAGAATAACTTAACATTAAGGAAAAGCAAATTAATTTGTCTCTAAGAATGTTTTGTTAGATGCCCTGGAGAGGTATTAAATTAAGCTTACTGCAATGGCAAAGTAATTTCTGTTGGCACTTTCCCAACACAGTGCACACAGCCATGTAGCTCCCACTGCCTGCCTTGTCTCAGGGTCCCAGGGTTTATTTGTCAGGTTTGTTTTTTGCACATACAGGAAGACTATTCAGGTCTTCTTGTTCGGTGATGGTGTGATTGGAGCTGTCATGAGAATAGTCCCTCGTGACGCTGTAGTACACTGGGGCGGTGTAGGGCACGGGGTTCTCTGCACTCTTCTCTTTGCATTTGCATAACTTCCTAAAGGCAGCCCTGAACTTCTGTGACATGAGGTTGTAGATGATGGGGTTGATGGCACTGTTCAGGTAGATGCACATGCGGCAGAAGAGAAGGAACCAGATGTTCAGGTACGGAGGGTCCATGAAGGAGTTGACCACTACCAGTGTGCGATAAGGCATCCACAGGAGGGCGAAGAGGACCACCACGACAGCCAGCATTTTGGTCACCTTGCCCGTTGGGATATGCAAAAAGAGAAACGGTCAGATAATGCTAAATCTCCAGCAGAGGTTTCCTAGCTGGAGAAATGGTGCAGGCAGCTAATTCAGTCTGTGTATTGCTTATAGATAAGTGTTTAAAATAGGCATCCAAACCATGGGGCTGTTCCTCTCTGAATCCATTTTATTCATGAAACAATCTTGCATTAAAAAAACCTTAAATGACAGGTTTTCACTTACCAGTGAAGATTAGGGCGAGCATCCACCAGCCTGGAAATGGGCTGGGATAATCATGGAATTTCTGTACCAGAAAGTAAATTTGAAACTTACACATGACAATAAATCAATGGGGAAAATTTATTGTGTGTGAGAATTCAGAATTCAGAAGTGAGCAGTAATTGCCCTCAGCTTGACTCGAGCTTGCTTAAGAAAATGGAGGTTTGTACTGAAACTCCAGTGATCCTAATAATTTCAGCAGCTATTTCTGGTGGGTGACAATCATCCTCCACCAAATACTTAGAGAATACATGTCCCCAAGGAGGAAAGTATGAGTAAATACTAATGCCACATGCATATTAAGGCAGTGGCATTTCAAACGTCAGAAAGGGTGTTGTGCAATGGCTCCAGTTCTCGGTATGGAAATAAGCACTTAGATCACATTCACAGTCTCTCAGCTTTTTTTGGAGTGCTTTTTTTACTTCATCACAACCAGCTATGCCTTCCTGTAATGTTGTGAGTAGAAATCGGGGGTGGTTAGTAGCAGCAACAAAACTTTCTGTACAAGGAAAGACTATTATCAAGCTGAGGCCAAAATAGAAGTGTTTTGCTCTGTATGGTTTAACGGGAAAGTGAGGACACTTCCCAGAACAAGATCTTACAGTGACACCGTGAGTGCTGAGGCTGTTGCTAAGATTGTAGCATGTTTGCTGACACAGTTTGTTGTCTTTTGGGAAAGACGTGAGATTGTATAAATGATGTCAGTAAAGGCAGCTTCAGAGCTTTTCACTGCCTTTTACAAGGGCTGGCTGGATACAGAAGACCGAGAGCCGTCTCACAAGCTTTTGTTTCCAAGCCACTGTATCTAGTAAGTAACTGCTAAGGTGACAATCTGTTTTATAGACATGCTCCTGAACAGATAAGCTGGGAGCAGACAGTAGCTGCTTGTCTCACAGTTGACCACGATCAAAATCTCTGTGAACCAGCATGGTTGTAGCTGCTGCTTCTGCCGAGGCTGGCAGGGCAATCCAGGCTTGGCCACCCCTTGCCAAATGAAGGAGCATTCTGTCAGCAGTGGTGAGACAATATCACTGTGGTCTGCACTCCAAGACCTCGGAACAGAGAGCTGCAGGTACCAGATCAGTCCAGGAAGAAGCAGATTTTGCTTGAGCACCGTATGCCATATGAGCAGTAGAGACGGATGGGACCCATGTTTGCTGCTGTTCTAAGCATCTTTACAGCAAACAGACATGGTAGTGATGGAGCATTTAGCCAGCCTGCTGCCTTCTACAGACGCCCCCTTCTCCACTTTGTGCAGAGAATAACCTCTGAGGTTTACTTCCTGAGAACCTGAATGAAGTTGATCTGAACAAAACTGTGCTAATAGCCAAACCCTACAGCAAAATGCAACCAGCTCCTCAGCTTAAGTGACCCTAATACCATTTCAGTCAGAATTTAATTCCCCTCTACTAAGCAGTTTATTCCTCCTAGGAGATGAGGGCAGCCTCTGTGCTTTTTCCATCCTATGCAGAGACTGAACATGTCCCTGTCCTGCCTGGAAGAGTCCTGATAAAAGGCTGTCTTGGGGGTAAGGATGGTGGAAGTTTTTCCACCAGCTTCAGCAGCCCTAAGCAGCAGTATTGCTGCAAAATATGTCCTGGGAAAGTGAAAACCCACAATTCTGCAGACCCCCCAAGACACAGGCACTCCTCACCCTGCAGTAGTCTCAATTCCTGAGATGCAAAATTACTCCCCACAGGGCTGGGGAGAATAAATCCCTGAGCTCTTATATCTTTTACTCTACACCCTGGCAAGTGTCTCCTCCCTCCAGGAGGTCTCTGTGTGTCTCCTTAAAAGCTAACACATTAATTCTGCTCACGTGCTTTCTCCTGTTAATGAAACATCTCTGGTTTTCGACTGTTGCAACTCTATGCCTTGTTTTATGACTTGGGAACCCACAGTGGTGGGGAGCAGTGATCTAAACTCTGCACTTGAGTGACAACAATGGGGGAATGTATTCTAATACAGCTGAAAAGCAAGTTCATTCTGGTCCTTTCTGAGACCAAAAGAAAGGTAGTCTGGAAAAGAACCAGTGATTCATCTGCATTTTAGCCATAGCTACCCCTGCTTTTTCGCTGGTTGTTACAGAAATGCCAGCAGTGCCAGCAAGTTCTCGCCCAGCTCTCACCCGAGCAAGCTCCCAACACCCGCTTCCAGACCACAGAAGACCACAGAGTGCTGTCATCCAAAGAGCTCTTCCTGCTGTGCATCCTACAGCCCTGCGAAAAAGCTCTTTGTCCTGGGAGGAGAAAACAGCTGGAAACAGCACTGTGAGGATTTATTGCCTCTGTCTCACTAAATGCCTTCAGTGTTCCATGAGGAGTGTCCAGACCACAAGTGGGGATGAGCAGCCCTGCCCTTGAGCTTGCTGTAAGATTGAAATTTGCCTTTAAAGCCAACTGTCATACCAGACCATGTTCTCCTGGGTGTGACTTTAGCAAAGTTGTGTCAACACAGGATGGCTCCTCTGGCTGAAACCTAGCAGTCTATCCCAAACTCACTCTCATATCTCTGTCATGGGGAAAGAAATCCCCATTGTGGGCAAAAAAATCTCCATCATCATCTGCATGCACAGCTGAAACCTGTCTCCAAGCCTTTCTACCATGCTGGCAAGTGACTATAGGACACTTGAGGTGCTCTGAACTTACTTCTGGTGCTCATGTGACAAATGAACATAATCAGCACTGAGGAGTGATTGGGACATTTATCCCTAGCTGGAGTACTCCTGAATTATGTTCCCCAAAAATACAGCTGCAGCCAGAAAGGCTGGTTTTACTGTAGTCTCAGAGCATCCCTCACGGAAACACCAGCTCAGGGACAACAATTTTTTCCTACAAGAGTTTTGCAACAATTCTGTTCTGCATGGTGTGTGCACACAACAGCTGTAAGGGAGCTGCTGTACGGAGAGAAGCAAGACGAGGGTTTGTAGGCAGAAGGAGATGTTTTACTGGAATAGTTGGTATTTACCTGAAAACCACTTTCAAGCCCATAACCGGTGTCGTTGCTGGATAGCCAAGGATATCTGCTGTACAGACCCCCTGACTACATGATGGGTCCCTATGATAAACCTAAAAGGCAGTTCATCTTTCGCAAGGCACCACTGTGGGCCAAGCCCAGTGTAACTCCCAGTTCAAACCCACACCGAGCATCCTTCTCGCTCTGCAGGAGGTGGTCAGCTTCTTGCAGCCCTGCACAGCCCTTCCACCCATCCCCTCTCTCAGCACTCTGTCCAACCTCTGCCCCTGTCCCCAAGGCCACAGACGCTTCTCCCCAGCCAGTGTCACCCCCACCATCCTGAGCTGCAACAGCATCATCATTTTTTAGGGATCCCGCTCCCTCTAGTGGTCCCTCCAGCAGGTCACATATGTGCTTGGAGGTGGATGGTGTTTGTATCTGTGGTAAATACAGCAAAACCTCATGCCTTGTGTTGTCTGCTCTGAATGTATGTGTTATAGAGGCACCAGCAAGGGAACAGCAGCATCTTCGTGCTCTGCAAAGCACTGCAGCACTGGGGCTGTGTAGAATCACACAGCAAGAATTTTATTTCCAAACTTTGCATCTACACAGCAAAACACACCCAGGCATCCAGGCTGAAAAATGGGCACCTCTGGAGTAGCTGGTTTTGGACATCTCCCGGGGAATGCTGGGCATGGGGTCTGGAAGAGCTGGTTCCCTCTAACCATGAAGAAAGTCCAGAGGAGGAGCACGAGTGTGGGTGCTTGTGCCCTGATCAGAGGGCTCACCTGATCTACACTTACCCAATGCCTGCCCTCCCACCCTGCTCTGCTCTCCTGGCCAACAGCTCCTCCATGAGTCAAACTGTCTTCACACCACTCATCTGTGATGGGTGCATCACTGGGATGCAGCCTGCTGTCTGCAGGGTCCCATGAAGCTGTTGTTGCCTGTGTGAAGCCTATTAGGCAGGAGCACTGTTGCTGTTTTGGACCAAACTTGCAAGTATGATTTCTAACAGTGTCTTTAGAGGCTTAGTCTACAAGGAAATTGCATTGTAAAGAACTTGCATCCTCGCATCAGTTTTCCCCACTGGTGACATGTGCAGCACTTTCACAGCCTCTTCATCACCCTGTCAAATGGGAGACCACCAGCATTTGTTATTAGAGCCATTTCCAATGCTGCGTCTTCACTTGTGATGCTCAGGACAAGACCCTTTACCAAGAGCCCCCATGGTAACATTTTTCAAGGGTTGTCAGCACTTCTCAGAAGACTGTGAGAGGTCAATGGCTTTACCTGTCAGGATGCCCGTTCCTTTCTACCCTGGCCACAGATGATAAATGAGAAAGAAAACCTGCTCATGAGTTCCTCAGACAGCATCAGCTATTGCAAAGCAGTGTCTGTTGGTCTGAGTTGAGATCCAGGTGTGTTTCTCTTCCCACTAGTTTCCTCTGGCTTTGAGGGCGGTGATACCATCACTAACAGAAAATCAGGGAGAAAACCTTTCTTCTGGTTAAGACAACACAGGACACCAGTGTCCAGGCTGGTCACGTTTAGGGCTCATACCTGCCCATTGTACAGGGGCTTTTTGACACTGATTTGCTTGGAGGTGGACCTCACCTGGAGAAGACCACTCAGGTCTCTTCTGTGCCTGTCATCTTCTGTGCTAAAGCCAACTTGGTCAAGAGTTCCATGGACTCCTGTGCTGGGTCACAATCCTCCTACACTGCCCTGCCTCTTCACATGGGCATGCACACCTCTGTCTCCATAACCTGTATGTCCCACTGTGGGACCCCACTGGCCACAGGAATACTCTCCTCTGTCCTCACCTTCAAGACCCTTCTCCTGTCTAAGAATTCCATCTGCCAGCCCTGCTGGCAGTAAAGGATTCAGCTACCCTCTTTCTTACACTAAAATACCTTTGTTAATTATCTGCCCATTCCCAAGCACTCATCTCGTGCTCCCCCTCTGCTCTGTCCCCACCACCCCCCCTCGGGTCCTGCACGTTACAGCACCTGTCCAAAAAATATCGTTCCTGTGGCCCTGGCTGCACCTGCTTGGGGAGACAAATTCCAGGCAGAATCCTGCACTGACTCTTGAGATCTCTGGAGACCTCTTTCCTCCCTGGGTGGTTGGGTGGTTGTTTTGTCCTTCCTAACTAGATGCAGAATCATGACTCACTGCAGCTTCTGCTCTTCAATCCATTGCACCAGTAAAAACCTCTGGCTGGAATTCAGGCAGTGCTCAGGCAGATGCTCTAACAGGACCTGGATTCGTTATGCCCCAAGCACTCCTGTTCATACTGCCTGGCACTCTTGTCAAAATAGCTGTGTGGTTTTACTTGGCTTTGGTGCATGGATGACTTATTTCTGCTCTGAGCATTCAGCAAATCCCCTTAGCAATGAATAGCTGGCTGAACACGTGGATCTGGTTTTGCCCCCTCTGATTTTGTGGACAGCCATATAAATTTCCCCATGTTTATATATAAAATGAAGAAATCACATCTCATGTCATATCTAACTTGTGAAAGATGCTTGTGGAATAAAAGGGGTTGCAGCCACCTGTGGGGTGCAGCACTGCACCCATTTGCCAGACACCAATCCATGTGTTGGCCACATGCCACTGGTGGCATGGCTGGGGTTTCTTCCTCCCTCACTCTCAACACAGCTTGTTTTGGAGAGCTGCATGTATGAAATCAGAAGGAAGTATCCAACAAACCATAGCTGGAACTGAGAAATTGCTTTACAGCATAAAAACTCAGTGCCATCTTTTTTTCCTAATGACACTGGCTCTGAGATGTCAGGCCAGCCAGGGGAAGTCTTTGTATGCTAAGATATTTCAGCAGGTTTTGATGATCTTGAGAAAACTCCCGGTGTAGCAGAGAAGAGAGCACAAGATGTTTCCAGGAGATGAAGTGCCTGTCATCCAGCCCCATCAGCCACTTGTCCTAAGGATGCTGGAGCACACTTTGTGCAGCACGGCCATTCCATGGTACAGCACCACAGCAGGGGTGGCACAGCCCCAGCAGCAGCTGCTCTGCAAGGAGAGGTCCATGGATCTGCACCTTTGGTACTGCCTTGGAGTATCAAGAGACCTTGCTGCCAAACACCCTGTCCGGGGTTCCTGCAGCAGCTGGAGATCTTGGGAGAGCAGAAAAGTACTTTTGCAGAATTCAGGATGTGTTTTAAACCTTTCTGTGCTGGAGCAAAAGTGAGAAACAGCTGAACTGGAAAGACTCAGACATTCATGAAGAAATTCACGTTCTCTGGGCTGTTTGCTTCCCCCCTGTGACTGAATTGTCTCTCAAGGGAAATGGAGGTTCCTATGCAAGTCAGGCAATAAGACACAGAGCTGGAAAAACAAGGACTTTCAGACAGGCTGAAGCCTATTTCAGGCTATCTGGAAATCAGGTCCTGCTTGCTCAAAATCACAACAGAACTGGTGATTTCAAGGACTTAAGCCAAACTCCCAAATTCAGTCCTTTCCTTTAAAATAGCCCAAGTCTGCTTATGCAAAGTTTCAAATAGGAAAGGGATGGTCTCTTGCAAATGGCTAATGAGCAGGCAAGAGTGTCCCGTGTTCAGATGCTGACCTATCCAAGGAGATGGGGCAAGAGACAGTAATTGTCCACACGGACAGAGAAACTTGAGGAGCAAGAGCAGGAGACAGGAAGAAAAGGAGATGGGGATCAAACAGGCAGCTGAAAGACGGAGTCACTGAGAGGCAAACACGCCACAGTGAGAGCAAGGTGCCTTCTCCAGCTGCTGCCAGGGCTGGTCTCAGAGGCTGGGGATTCACACCAGCTCTTCCCTTCCTTTGCTCCTCTAAATCTGAGGTCACCTGCCCAGAAGGCAAGTCCCACTGGCATAATGTGACCCAGTACTCCCATCTTCAGGACCAATGTGTAATTAATTACTCATCAAACTCTCCTGCACTCCTTCCTCTCCCAAGCAAAGCTGGAACCCTGTCCTGCTCTGCAGAGCTCAGCTAAAGCAGAGAGCACCCATCTGTGTTGCCATACCCCAGCTGGGCTTGGGAGGGCTTCTGTGCAGCGAACCAACCCTCTTCACTCCCCACCAAAGAGAAGGGAAATATTGGGGAACCCCATCCCCTGCTAGAATGCCCCTCAAAGCACTGAGCCCCTGCCAGTGATGCCTGCAGCCCCGTATGCCCCGGCCCAGCAGGGAGCCCCTACCTGTTTGCGGGAGCTCAGGGCCCCTTTGTTGCCCCGGCGGGAGAGCTTGAGGGAGCCACCCTGGTGCGTGGAGCCCAGGCAGGAGTGCTGCGGCGTGGCAGGCAGGGGATTCATGAAGAGGATGCGGGCAATGAGGCTGTAGAGGACAGTTGCCAACCCCAGTGGGATGATGTAGAAGACAGCAAAATCCAAGAAGTAAATGGGCATGTAAAGGCTTCTGGAGACCCGGTAGCCGCAGCTGACCTGTGCCCCATCTGAGAAGGTGACCTGGGTAGTGTCCACCAAGAAGAACCACATGAGGCAATAGAGGGAGGTGAAGAGCCACAGGAAGGAGATGATGCGCTTGGCACGGGACACGGTGCACAGGAGCTGCGCTTTGATGGCGTGGCAGATGGCGCTGTAACGCTCCACTGTGAA
>VWZY01004497.1:14392-66204 GCA_013399075.1 Chloroceryle aenea | reverse complement strand
GTCTCTTTGGGAGGCAAGCAACACCCCCTTTAGTCATCCCAACAGTCCAAATTCCCCTGCTTCTCTCTGCATCATCCTGCAGCCTGTCACCAGGAGCCTGCCACCCAAGCCCTCACACTCATGGCCATTCCAGCACACATTACAGAAATACCCATCACCTACCTCTGTGTAAGGACCAGTCTGCTGGTGTCCATCACATACCATTTTGCAAGGCTCGGGGAGCTGGCAGGCAAAAGGCACTACTACAATTATCCATAATAATCAGCTTCACTGTCCTTTGGTAAGACCACAGCCTGGTTATTCTGGGTGCAGCATCCTGGTCCCTTTATCTTGTGTCATGAGCAGATATGTAATACATTATCCCTCTCTGAAGTTGTCCCTCGGTCCCACTGTCAGTCCCATCTGTCTTGGCCCTCGTGCAAGCTGAAAAAAATGTTCTATTCCTACATATTGCTTACTGTGGCCAGCCACAGTTATTTCAACAGATGGGAAGCTGTTAGCACCAGCAGCTCCCTGTGCTGCACAGGCTGTGATGCTGCTGGGGAACACCAGGTCTAAGGATCCTGGTGGTCAGAAACCAGCTTCCACTACTGCATGACGCTTGGAATTAGCTGTGAGGCTGCATCTATTTATCTGGAGATAAATGAGCAATGACAAGATTTAAACCTATTGCATGTGTTTGTGGAAAGGACGGGGAGTGTGGGCATGTGTGTTTGCTCACATCATTCAAGGGTTTGCATACTCCACTGCTTAGGAGTGACTAATGCAGACAGGCTTCCAGTGATTTGTCAGGCTGCAGCTGGGAGCCCTCTGGATGCAGACTGTGGCAGAGACAGTTGATGCCTGAGAAATACTGTCATTACTGCCTGCTCTTCATGGGTTTATGAAAAATAATACTTATTTCAGGTGAGAGGAAAGGGGCTATCTTTTCCTAAATATCTGCCCTTCCTTTTCTATTGCCCTTTCTTTTTCCATTTTACAGGGGATTTGGGATTGCCTGTCCTGTAAATCCTGCCCTCTAACAAGTGGACACACTGGCTGGGAGCTGGAGGTGTTCACAGCATCTCCCCAGGGGAAAAGGCCCCTTGGCCAAAGCCTACCTGCTCTGCAGGAGCAGAGTCACATTCGTGCCTGGGTTTGTGCCCAACAGGCTGCTCTGCTTCCAGGTATAATTTCACTATGCTAACAGCTCCCAGAGGTTTTTAGAAAGACACCAAAAATGGCACAGAGAAATTCCTCCCAAGAATCAAAAGATGAGTCCTTGCATCTTCATAAATTCACCTCTGAGGGGACAGGCACTCATGGAACAGTTGCATTCTCGGTTCTGCTTTTCATCAGGATTTGAGACCTTTCAAACCCTTGAGATCTCTCATCTGAGCAGGAAGAAGCAGATCTGAAAATGATCATAGAATCATAGAATTGTCAGGGTTGGAAGGGACCTTAAAGATCATCTCGTTCCAACCCCCCTGCCATGGGTAGAGACACCTCCCACTAGATCAGGTTGCTCAGAGCTCCATCCAGCCTGGTCTTAAAAACCTCCAAGGATGGGGCTTTCACCACCTCTCTGGGCAACCTGTCCCAGTGTCTCACCACCCTCATGGTGAAGAAATTCTTCCTAATGTCTGACCTGAATCGACCTCTCTCTAGTTTTAAACCATTCCCTCCAGTCCTATCACTGCCCGACAGCCTAAAATGTCCCTCTCCATCTTTCTTGTAGCTCCCTTGAGATACTGGAAGGCCACAATAAGGTCTCCCTGCAGCGTTCTCTTCTCCAGACTGAACAATCCCAACTCTCTCAGTCTGTCCTCATACGAGAGGTGCTCCAGCCCCCTGATCATCCTCATGGCCCTGCTCTGGACACATTCCAGCACATCCATGTCCTTCTTGTAGTTGAGTACCCAGCTTCCAACTTAGCCCTTTGCTTAAACCACAGATGATGTTTTCCCTTTCCTCATTTTGCCTCTTTGATGAATCAAGGCACTGGACAAAGCATTCAGTAGCTTTGTGTAGCTGCACAGCCACAGGAATCTGATATCCATCTAAACTGATATCCACCTGACAATCCTGCAAGCCCCAAGTTGTGCCTAGCAGCTGCTCCAGTCAGGTAAAGACCTTATTCCTGGCACATCCCTGACTACAAAACATAGGCGGGTGAGCAGCCAGTGTGGTGGCACTGTGTGTGGGAGGGGAGAAGGCACAAACCCTGCGTAAAGGTCCCGAATGGAGAACTTGGGGTTCATCTACTTCCTCAAATCCCTTCCAGAAATTGGCTTTGTGGGATGAGGAAACAAAAGACAAACTCCCACAGAAACTGCAGATTTTGTTTTTTTTCTTTAAACCTGGAACATTGTGTGGAATCATTGCAGATAATTATTTCCCTGTGTGTTGCTTTGTGGCACTGGCAATTCAGCAGGTATTGGCACAGCAATAACAACGGCATTAAATACCCCGCTGAAGCATCTCCTCCTGCCAAGTCCCTGAGCTAACCAGTGTGCCCATCGCAAGGCAGGGCTGAGAGGGGCTGTCTATGCCCCCCCACCTGGGTGACATCCTACACATTGTCAAAACAGTCAGGTTTGCCGTGAAGGCTGGTTAACATTTCCTATTATAGACTCCTTCAGTAGCTGTAATGTTCAGGATGTGACTGAGGCATGTATTTAAGATGAGGCCAACCAGCTTGACACAGAAAAAAATATTTTCTTTCAGCTTGACTTAACTTAAATACTTTCATGGCCAAAGACAGTGATTCTTTTAACTAACATTTCATGTTAGGTTCACTTCTGCATTTCCTTGAGCCTCTGTCCTCTGTAAATACCTGCCATCACCCACTGCCTGAATTGTCCAAAAGGAGAGGTCTTCATCTTCCTTGTGGTCTCCAAATAGGAATGGCATGTCCCTGGCACTGACTGTTCAGCATCAGCTTCAGTATCTCCCTCCACTCCTCAGGCAGCTCATCCCTCTCACTCAACCTCACTGGGCAGCTCATTTAGTCCTAGGGACAGAAAAGACTTCTGAGCCTTCACGTATTTAACAAAGCTGGGAGAAAATGATCCTCTTATACAAATCTGCCATAAACACCTCTCCATTCTCTGATGTTTCATAACCTGCAAATATTAAAGCCATAAAGCTACTGTTGTTAGAGCTGGTGCACAGAGGCTGTATCTGCCTGGTGCCAGTGCATGGGGAGAAGCCGAGTGATGAAGAGGCCACGAGTGATTTGGGGGTGCCGGGTGACAAGATTTTGGGCCCTGGTGAACTGCTGAATTTTGAATGGAGAGTGATCATGGGGAAATGCTTCCCACCTCTGCACCCCTGCAACTCAGCACAGAGCAGGCAGGAAGGTGCTCCCTGGCTCTGCAAAGCAGCCAGAGGGCTGGCAAGTGTTATTAGAGGCAGGTATGAGTCAGTCTGTTAAAAGCAGCAGTTATTGCTCACTCAGAAAAACAAAGGAGGGAGAAGTTCTGTGAAAATTGCCTCCACCAGTTCCAGAGTCAAAGCCAAGACACAAATCGCTTTGGGGCTCTGTGGGTTAATGTCTTCAGAGATCAAACTCAAGTAAAAAAGCAGCTGTCAAGGTATTTAAAGGTGCAAAATCGACCTGGGTATATGCTACACACATCAAAATGAACTAGCAATGGTTTTCTAATGATACCTGTGAGCAGTGAAGCATCCCTGGCTGGATGCAGCTCCTGGAAAACACCACATAGACCAGGTCACAGACCAGGGCTGCATCACAGCCGTGCCAATCATGAGGAAGGGAACAGAACATGGTTCCTCTGGAAAAATCTTGTGGATGAAAAGAAGATTGAGGGAGTGGAAAAAGATTAAAAGGAAAGCAGCGATACAGTTTTATGTGCATGGAAACCAGTTCAGGCTCGAATACAATCAATGTCTTTAGGTTCTCAGATCCAGGAATGGGGCAGGCAGCATGTCCCGTGGGGCAGCGGATGTCTGATGGATGGGAAAACCTGTCTGGTGCTGCCAGGCTGAAGGAGCTTGGATCACTTACTGTAGCACCGAGCTTGAGGCAACACTGTTAGGAGGAAATGATGTTTCCTCAGCCCCAAATGAGGGCAGGGGTGATTTGTTATTTCCAGGATAAGTGAGCACAGGCAGCTATGCAGGTTGTCTCAGGCTCCTGTCTTCCCTGCTTGGTGACGGAGTTGTCTCCTGGCTTTTGGGTAGTTTGTATCATGTCCTCTAACAAAAAGTTTATCAAACCTATGATAAATTGTCTTGGAAATGCCTTTGGGACATAGAGGAACCTGGTGATTTTTCTTCAGCTATTAAGTATAATTTGAGCTTTTAAAGAAAAAGTGAGGCCACTTTTCACAAACTGAAATCGTGGGAAATATCCCTTCTCCCCTTCCCTGCTTTCCTGCTGTGTTGAGAGCCTGAGTCCTCAAGGAAAAAGCTGCTCACTGGGCAGAGATTATCAAACAGATATTGCAAATGAAGAGTTTGGCCAGAGCCAGCCATTCCCAAGCCACTCACTGGTGGCAAGTACCTGAAACAGCTCATGCTGGGTATTTGCAGTGATTTGGCTCCATGGCAAAACTCCTACAGCTCACAGCTCGGCCACAAGCACATGGAAAGGGAAATGTTTAGCTCTGCTTCCCCACTCCTGACAGATCTGGTGTAAAAAACTTAAATTTCTGAAGCAGGGACTTGCTGTCAGAGTAAATTGTCCTGCTGGTGTCACAAATGATGAGGGGCAGACTTAGCCAACAGCACTAGGCTTTGCTTGCTAAAAAATAAAAAGGCAATAATGTTTAATACAATAATAGGTGATATTTACTGACCTTTTCTCAGAAATATCACCACAAAGTCATTGTAAAACTAGATTTATTCTCTGAAGCCTGTAGGAAGGAGATAACCTCAGAGCAGCCACTGCATCACCTTCTCTCGGCCAGCATTATGTTTTTAATCATAGAACCACAGACTGGTTTGGGTTGGAAGGCGCCTTTGAAGCTCATCTGGTCCAATCCCCCTGCAGGGAGCAGGGACATCTGCAGCTAGAGCAGGGTGCTCAGAGACCTGTTCAGCCTGACCTGGAATGGTTCCAGGGATGAGGCACTGAACACCTCTCTGGGCAACCTGGGCCAGAGTCTCACCACTCTCACTGTAAAAAATTTCTTCTTTATATCTAGTTTGAATGTCCCCTTTGAATTTAAACCCATTACCCCTTGTCCTATTGAAACAGATTGTGATGAAAGGTCTGTCCCCATCTTTCTTATGCCCTCCCATTTAAGTACTGGAAGACTGCAATATGGTCCCCCCCAAGAGCCTTCGCTTCTCCAGGCTGAACAACCCCAGCTCTTTCAGCCTTTCTTCACAGGAGAGGTGCTCCAGCTTTCAGAATCAAAATACTGCACAGATAGACCAATGCAGCAGCTGTTCACTGATGCACGAGGATGTCAGCTTTTAGTCACAGGGGTAAATTTTTAATAACAGAGGAGGAATGAGGCTGCTCCTCTTTGGAGCTGTGCGTGATGGACGCTGCCTGCCCATGCCACAGGCTCAGTGCTCCACATCCACCAGCTGCCTCATATGGCCAGGAGCATCCCAAATTAAATCATCATTTCTGAGTATATCTTATTTGTGAACTGTCCCTATTAACATTTTAACAGGCATATCTTTCAGAATCTGTTCCAAGTATCTCCTGAAAGGGCCGAGCAATCCCTTTCTCAGCCTGAATAGTAAAAAAAAAAAAAAGAAAAAAAAAGAAAAAAAATTCACTCCACAGTAATATGCAGTGGATTGATTTGATAAGTGAAATGAACCAAACTGGTGGAGATTTATGCAGCTCTGCAGAGAACAATGGCATGAGGATGGAGGCAACACCTTCCTCTCACTCTCAAACCTGCACTGCTGCAGGTATCTATCTGGAGCAAAGCCAAGTGAGCATGAGGCACTGTGTGTCTTTATAAAGCCCATGAAAACAAATGCTGTTTTCCTGTGCACCAAGGGATTCTTGGCCCTGCCCAGCATCACCAGCAACTGTGGCTCATGGACGGGATTCAACAATAGGAGAAGGAGCCTGAATTTCTCCTTCCCCTCTCACCTACACCAGCAACTATGGCATCACCAGCACACCCTGTGTGCCACAGAATTAGATCAGGGTTCACAATCCTTGCTGTTGCAGAAAAACTCTGCCCCTTGCTTCAGTGTAACAAATCCATTGGGAATTTGGAGAGCAAAAAGCTGGAGGGGCTGGTGAAAGCATCGGCTTTCAGGGCAGCACAATGAAAGGGAAGCCCCAAGAGTCCTTGACTTTCCTGGGTCTCCCACTCGGTAAGAAAACTAATGGCCAAAAAATGAAGCTGTGGTTTGGTAACCAAAGCTGAGCCTTTGCAGAAACCAGCTGTCATGGTTTAACCACTGGCAACTAAACAGCACACAACCACAGCTTCCCCTCCACATTCCTTCCTGGAGGATAAGAAGGAGAATCATGAAGAAGAAAAAATCAAGGCAACTGACGGTTGAGATAAGGACAGTTTAATAAAACAATACGGTGCTGAGGGACATCGTCTAGTGGTGACCTGACAGTGCTGGGTTAACAGTGGGACTCAGTGATTTTTAAGGTCTCTTCCAACAAAAATGATTCTATAACACANCCCTTGCTTCAGTGTAACAAATCCATTGGGAATTTGGAGAGCAAAAAGCTGGAGGGGCTGGTGAAAGCATCGGCTTTCAGGGCAGCACAATGAAAGGGAAGCCCCAAGAGTCCTTGACTTTCCTGGGTCTCCCACTCGGTAAGAAAACTAATGGCCAAAAAATGAAGCTGTGGTTTGGTAACCAAAGCTGAGCCTTTGCAGAAACCAGCTGTCATGGTTTAACCACTGGCAACTAAACAGCACACAACCACAGCTTCCCCTCCACATTCCTTCCTGGAGGATAAGAAGGAGAATCATGAAGAAGAAAAAATCAAGGCAACTGACGGTTGAGATAAGGACAGTTTAATAAAACAATACGGTGCTGAGGGACATCGTCTAGTGGTGACCTGACAGTGCTGGGTTAACAGTGGGACTCAATGATTTTTAAGGTCTCTTCCAACAAAAATGATTCTATAACACAAAGAGAGAATAAAACAACAATTACAACAACAATGCTAACAAGATGATAAACAAAACAAGTAATAGAAACCAGGAAAGCTGTACCTGAGGTGCCAACTTTCCCTGCTCTGGTTGCACTGAATCAAGCTGAAAACAAGCAGCCTCAGCTCAGGCCAGCCCTCCCCTTATACAGGGGCAGGGCTTGGTGTGGGATCGAGTCTCCCATTGGCTGCTCAGTCATTTATCCCACTGTGGCCCCTCCCTCCCAGCTGCTTGGTCCAGCAGTTGCTGGTGATAATTAACCCGGACCAGATCCAGGACACCAGCACAGCTGTTGAGTGTGAAACTTCTGATACACCTTTGGGTATCATCTGTGTCACATCTGACCTGAGTCACCCACCCCAGTGCTTATCCCAAGGACAACAGGCAGGGTGGGATATGCCTGGGGCAGGAACAGAAGTAGGCTATTCCTAAAACCAGTTATCTGGGTGGATGAGGTGCTGGAGGGGTATCCTGGGGGGATAATAGCAGTGATAACTCAGAGGGGACACAAAAGCACAGCATGCAATATTATGGAAGAAGAAAACCCTGTCAGAATAAAGAGGCTGTAATTATAGGTTACTTCATATTCTCTGACATCTAACCCCATAACTCTGGAAGAACAGACACAGTACCATGCTTCATGCCTGATGAGCATGGCCCTAGGAGAGTTACAAAAGCCTTATTTTTGCTCCCAGCATGGGGAACCACGCTGTGCATCAGGAGACATGAGGTTCACTTGGTGTCCAGGTCTAGGGTGTCATGCTGTGACCAGAAGTCACACCAAACACTGCACCCTTCACCTTTCCCGGTAAAAATGCCTGCACAGCAACAGTACCTTCACCACTGGGGGAACAAAATCCTTTGAATCCTTAGTGCCAACACAAATATCCAGGGACCCCCTTGAACTGGTGTCCATAAAGCTCTCCACTAAGGAACTCTTAACACTGAACTCCATCACTGTTCATCACTGAATTTTATCACTCTGCTCTAACTCTCTAGACCACAGAAGTACAGAAAAATGTCTGGCTAAATCTCAGCCCTCTGGTCCTGCTGTCTCAGATGCTCTCCCAAAACATGTGTCTCTAATCCGCCCACCTTCACGCCTCCTTGCTGTACGGATCATGGCTTATCCACTAATTCTGCCAATATAGTTACTCCCAAACCACAGCAAGTGAAATTACAGCAGCTCTTGCTGCTAGGCAGCCTCCTCCACCCAATTAGTGGTTTCAAAGAGTTTCAGCTGATTGTGGTGTTTTATCTTTTTTTTCAGTTTTTCCTGCAGACACTGCCCATCACAGTGTCCATCCAGAAGAAAAAGCTCTCCCCACTCTGAGATGAATTTGTTTTAATGCCAGAGAAAGCTCCTTCCTCCTGTCAGTCTCTTCAGGTATGCTGTTCTCACCTCCCCCAGAGCCAGGACCTCGCATGCAACATCAGCTGCTCCTGAGAGAGCAAAACCCACACTGGTTTTAGGCATCTAGGTTTTTAGGATAGGGCTAGATGGGACCAACATACCCCCGCCATGCACACCCACTTTACTGGATTTGTAAACTTGCCATTGCTGATGCCCTGGTAATGCAGAGCACGAAGCAGCAGGTTCATGGAGCAATTATTTCTCTGGCCTAGTAAAAGGAAAAGGTGACTCAGCTCAGCCCAGTGGAGCCCTTGGCTATGACCCCTTCCTTCATGTAATTCGCAGAGTTACGGCTTTGTTGTCTGAACAGCCACAGCATATTTCCAGCTAATGCAAGAGGAAGCTTTCAGCCTTTGAACTTGGTCATTTCAGTTTCTCAACCTACTTCAAAAGAAAACCTTCTATCCAAGCCGTGGATTGCCCTGACTGGTGTTTTTTTCAAATCTCTTCAGAAATAAATTCACTGAATTGGCTTCTCTTCCTTCTCAGATACAAAAGCATCTTCCCAGCTATTTCCAGGTAGGATGAGGAATTACAGAAGGTTCAGCTGGAACAGCAGATAAATAAGAAATCTGTGGAAACATGGTACATTTTTCCACCTTACATTTGCATGTTGAAAACATCCCCTCTGGTGATATTTCCTCAGCTGCTCATCTGCAAAGAAACCCAGAAATGTTTCTGCCCTGGTCCTTGGGAAGGGCTGCGAAGTGATGGAATCAGACCTTTGACTAACTTGTTTTCCTCCACATCTCCTCGATGTGCCACAACATCCCATGTCCCCAGCAAACCACTGGAGTTGCTGGCTGGAATCACACCCCCTGGGGCTCCTCTGAGTGCCTGAAGGGTTAGCTGGTGGTCAAAGCTCCTGTCACCTTGNTACAAAAGCCTTATTTTTGCTCCCAGCATGGGGAACCACGCTGTGCATCAGGAGACATGAGGTTCACTTGGTGTCCAGGTCTAGGGTGTCATGCTGTGACCAGAAGTCACACCAAACACTGCACCCTTCACCTTTCCCGGTAAAAATGCCTGCACAGCAACAGTACCTTCACCACTGGGGGAACAAAATCCTTTGAATCCTTAGTGCCAACACAAATATCCAGGGACCCCCTTGAACTGGTGTCCATAAAGCTCTCCACTAAGGAACTCTTAACACTGAACTCCATCACTGTTCATCACTGAATTTTATCACTCTGCTCTAACTCTCTAGACCACAGAAGTACAGAAAAATGTCTGGCTAAATCTCAGCCCTCTGGTCCTGCTGTCTCAGATGCTCTCCCAAAACACGTGTCTCTAATCCGCCCACCTTCACGCCTCCTTGCTGTACGGATCATGGCTTATCCACTAATTCTGCCAATATAGTTACTCCCAAACCACAGCAAGTGAAATTACAGCAGCTCTTGCTGCTAGGCAGCCTCCTCCACCCAATTAGTGGTTTCAAAGAGTTTCAGCTGATTGTGGAGTTTTATCTTNTTTTTTTTTCAGTTTTTCCTGCAGACACTGCCCATCACAGTGTCCATCCAGAAGAAAAAGCTCTCCCCACTCTGAGATGAATTTGTTTTAATGCCAGAGAAAGCTCCTTCCTCCTGTCAGTCTCTTCAGGTATGCTGTTCTCACCTCCCCCAGAGCCAGGACCTCGCATGCAACATCAGCTGCTCCTGAGAGAGCAAAACCCACACTGGTTTTAGGCATCTAGGTTTTTAGGATAGGGCTAGATGGGACCAACATACCCCCGCCATGCACACCCACTTTACTGGATTTGTAAACTTGCCATTGCTGATGCCCTGGTAATGCAGAGCACGAAGCAGCAGGTTCATGGAGCAATTATTTCTCTGGCCTAGTAAAAGGAAAAGGTGACTCAGCTCAGCCCAGTGGAGCCCTTGGCTATGACCCCTTCCTTCATGTAATTCGCAGAGTTACGGCTTTGTTGTCTGAACAGCCACAGCATATTTCCAGCTAATGCAAGAGGAAGCTTTCAGCCTTTGAACTTGGTCATTTCAGTTTCTCAACCTACTTCAAAAGAAAACCTTCTATCCAAGCCATGGATTGCCCTGACTGGTGTTTTTTTCAAATCTCTTCAGAAATAAATTCACTGAATTGGCTTCTCTTCCTTCTCAGATACAAAAGCATCTTCCCAGCTATTTCCAGGTAGGATGAGGAATTACAGAAGGTTCAGCTGGAACAGCAGATAAATAAGAAATTTGTGGAAACATGGTACATTTTTCCACCTTACATTTGCATGTTGAAAACATCCCCTCTGGTGATATTTCCTCAGCTGCTCATCTGCAAAGAAACCCAGAAATGTTTCTGCCCTGGTCCTTGGGAAGGGCTGCGAAGTGATGGAATCAGACCTTTGACTAACTTGTTTTCCTCCACATCTCCTCGATGTGCCACAACATCCCATGTCCCCAGCAAACCACTGGAGTTGCTGGCTGGAATCACACACCTTGGGGCTCCTCTGAGTGCCTGAAGGGTTAGCTGGTGGTCAAAGCTCCTGTCACCTTGGGAAATCAGTGTTGTGCACAGGGTCCTGGAAATTGTGGGGCTGAGAAAGATGCCTGGAGGATGGGCTTCTGTGTCGACAACCCAGCTTTTCGCAGCCTGCTGCGATAACCAGCATTGCTTCTTCTCATTTCCACCCCTTTTTGTTCAGGCTGGTAGTCTGTTACAACTCATCTGGGAACTTTCTGTTGCAAAATGTGAGGCACTGAGTTCAGAGTGAAACCCTGATGAAACACACATTCAAAAGAGCCAGGACTAGGGAAAATCTCCCTGTGAATTGCACATCTCCCCCTTCTCTCTGCAGCTTCTCGCATCTCTAACTCATTTTGACACATTTTAGTTCCTCCTTTGAAAAAAGCTGTTCATCTCTAAAACAATCTGCCTAAAAGAACAAGAACCAGCTGTGTTGTCAACTCCCAGTTTGCATCGCATCTGGCAGTTGCTTAAATTATTTGGTATCATTTCAGGAGTGATGAGCTGCCTGGTCATCAGCTACTGGTCCTGACAGTCCTGGGTTGCATCTGCCAGCATCTGTCAGACACCTGCAGGTCAGGTGGGGGCTTACAAATTTGTGCTTTCGGCCCAGGACAAGAAATAGTCACTTTTCAGCAGTACTTGGCATCAGTTTGGGATAACATGGTGCTGACATCTCTTTGCTGCTTCAAATACACCTCTTGCAACTTTTGCACTTAGACAGCAAATAAAGAGGTTTAATACCTCTTACCTTTAAAGATAATCTTGTCTCTTTTCCCTACCTCTCACAGATCAGCCAAGGCCCTGAGTAGGCTGTTCTTGTGGGAAAGGCTGGGAAAATCCTGTCCAAAAGAGGTTTCCCCCCTCACCAACTGCCTTTGAGGAATTTCCTTGTCTCTCTCACCCTTGTCTGAAAGGTGATGCCTTGGGCTTGAGCTGCCCTTGCAGTGCTTGGCATGGTGAAGCTGCCTTCAGATGCGGCTGCTTATGCACAAAGTGCTCCCTTAAATAGATGCTAATTAAATAAACACTAATTCCATTGTTCCCTGCCTGTGCAGGGCATAGCTTGATAAAGTCTGGAGCTTCCCCAGCTCAGCAGTACAGAGATGCAGACTCCCAGAGAGCATCGTTACTGAATAACTGCTGGGAGGTTTTGCATATTTCTATGGAAGTTCTGGGCTCATCCAGGATGAACTATTTGGGACCATCTCCTGCTGGGCACCAATGCAATGAGCTGCAATGAGCAGCTCTGGGGACAGGGACAGCAAGTTTTTGTGGCCAGCCCCAGCACCAACTTCTGCAAAGAAAGAGATCTCCCCTTCTTTTCGCTTTCCTTCACCAAAGTCATGTTTCATTTGATACTTTTGACTGTGGTACAAACCACTAGCACCTCGCACCCCGTGAGGAGGTTTCCTGCAGACTGGGGTGCTCCACATGTCCATTGATTTCTCCTCAGGTACAGCGTGTGGCACTGTGAGCAAGGGCATGTGTCCAAAGCAGAGCATGCACAATGCTAAAATACAGTTTGTATTTGCTTTTGGTTATGTTTGTTTGTTTTCCTAAAGTTTGGTGTGTGTAGTTGTTACTGCTTTGTTGCAAATACTGTAGATAGAATAAATGCAATAAAAAATGAAATTTGCTTAAAAATCAGGAAATACTTCTGGAGAAATGTCTTTGTTTGCTTGGTTGTCTGCTCTGGTAGATGCAGAATTGTGGCCATGGGTGAGATCTTTCCTAGAGCACTGCCTTAGCTAAACAGTTTACACTTGCTCCTCAGTATATTAAGGCCATTCATTCTTAGCTGCCAGACAGCCATAAGCAGAAATTTAGCATATAGTTTATGTACCAAAAATCCATAAAAATATACCACAAAACTCCAAGGGAAGCAGCGGCTCCAGGGTAGATCCTGTCCCACGTGTGAAGGTCTTTCTGTCCCCTGGGCTTACCAACTAGTGGAGGAAAGAGTACTCATGGGCCTTTCTTTTAATTAAAGAGAGAAGCCTAGAGGCTTTTCTCTAGGTAATTAAGAAGTCTCAAACCTCAACAAGTGCAAGGAAGAAAGCAGGCAAACAGCCCTGCCTGATCCCCCTCTGTGTGCCCTGCCACACAGCTCTGCAGAAGCACATGGTGGTAACTCCTGGAGAAAATGGCCTCAGAGTGACCTGGTGGGGGACATGACCCTAGACAGGGTCACCTCATGCCAAGGCCAAAATGAAGGACTTTAATCCCAGCAATGAGCTGCACTCCGACAGGAGCTCCAGGAGTTGCTGCCAGTTGCAGCTGCAAGTCCCCTCTCTTGCCCATCCCTCCAGAACCCCCTCTGGTTCCCGTGTCCTCGATGGGTTGCTGCAGCATCCAGCTCTGTCGCAGCAGGGGAGGGCAGCTACGGATACAGTGGGGCTGCTCCGGCTCCCCCAGAACCAATGCCAACATTTCCACTGGTGGCAGCTGAAGCAGATTCGAGTTACAATACCAAGCTGTGACAGCAAGGCCAAGGCTGGCATCAGCAAAGATGTGAGCTGGCATTGGCACTAATGAGCAACAGCAGGAGGTTTGGTACCCATCCCCAGATGCTCCCCAGCCCTGCCTCTACCTCATTGCACACAGACACCTGACCCTGAAATTTCAACTTCATGAATTTCCAAACCTGGAAGCTAGATGTGATGAAATCCTTCCCTGCAGAAAGCAGAGATGGTGAATGAGCCACTGTGCCAGTGCAGGAGTGGCATTGCCCAGCAGGTGTTTCCCAATCTGTAGCAAGATCTGCCCGTGGGCTGCTGGCAAAGCACCAGGCACTGGTGGGTAGAAGCAAAGCCTCACTGCCCTCTTCCTCCTGCCTACAAGATGGGAGGATGCTACTGAGCGGCAATGAAGTCAGCAAGAGCCACAATGAGCAGAAGTGAGGGTGTCAGTATGGAGGGCTCTGAAGGCTGAAAATCCCATAGCAAATAACAAGGCTTGTAAATTAGTCCTACTTAATAAAAATATATGAATAAATTAACTTTGCCTGCTGGTTAAATCTGTTCATTATTTCTCTGTTGCACCATTAAGCAAACTCTGGCAAGGCAGCTTGCCTCTCAAGCACATAATATGACTCAATAATGGGTAGCATTTTCTATTCTGTCATGCTTTATCTTGCTGAGGAACAACACCTCGCAGGAGAGCAAAGCAATTTCCAGCAGTCCCACTGCCCAGGGAAAGCATCACAGCCCAATTCTGTACCAGGTACAACACGACCGATGCGCTGCACAAGCTGTTCCTGCCAAAGCATCCTCTGCTCCTCAGGACCTCCCTTCCTATTTTGTTCCCAGGGTCCCGCTGATACCCCCAGGGAGGTAAAAAAGAATGTTACTGCAGGGACTATGCTCCTTCCAGCCATGCTGGCAGGTCCCCTCTGCTCACCCCACACACACTGCCCTGAGTCTCACCTCTGCCACACTTCGGGTTTACCTCCATACCTGTGGTTTCCCTGTGACTCTCCTTGCTGGTCCTTCAGGCTGGAAACCACTCAGAGCTCTTCTTCCCTGAGTCTCCCACTCCAGTGTCACATTTGCCACAATTCCCTGTGTTTAGTTTTTGACATGAAAACCTGCGCTCTGGATTAAGTGACACAATGGCAAAGAGCCAGCTTTCAACATCCCCTTTCTCCTTGAAACAGATTCAGCACTTAGCTACGTATGATACATATCTATATGTGATGACATCGACCCGAGCAACAGTGCCCTTGTGTTTCCCAATTTTCACGGGCACTGATGTCTTAGTGATACTCAAGAATATCAGCCTTCGCCATGCACGTTTTAACATCAGCACAGCCCCACCTCTAAAATAACCATAACGAGTATCAAAATGACTTCCTTCATTAAAAACAAACAAACAAACAAACAACCTTTCTGACAGTAGCAAGATGACACTTCACAGCCCAGTGTAACACTTCACAACATTTATTACCCTCCTAAGTAACAAAGCTCAGCACCACAATGACAAAAGACAGTCTTTCACTTACCACCCAACTCTCATCTCCTCACCACCACTTCATGAGGTTTTCACCTTCCAAACCCAAATTCTTCCTTTGCTGATTTCTACGTGGCTATTGAAGCTAAAAGCCCTGCGTGAGGCTCATGAGGCAGTGGAGGCAGATGGCACCTGGGGCACAGTTCATTGCCTCCTAGGGCAGATGTCCAAACAAGGGCAGGAGAATTGACCCCTAGATGCAGGCAGGCAACAGGGATTCTGCTGCCCATGGCTCCTTGTCAATGTACCCTGTGAAATTAGTGTGATACCTACCAAAGAGCTTTATAAAATCTTGTCCTTAGTTTCTTCTGCAAAATGGAAGTGGGAGCACTTCACTGCCTCAGGAAGTGTTTGTGAAGGCTGCAACTCTGGGGACAGAGGCAGAGCAGCAGCATCCCACACCAATTATTATCCTTTCAAGAAGATGTAATTACACTAATCAAGGCCTGTCTGATGCTGAATTTTAGAGTCTAGAAGTGTAAAAATACCAGGATTATTCTTTAGTCATTAAAATTTAGTGGGACCTGAAGTAAACTCTAGAGAAGACAGGGAGAGCCACTCTGGACTGGTGTCACTTTTTCCTAATAAATAGGATTCTTGAGGCTGAAAATGGGTGTTTCAGGAGCTACCTTAGATGCTATGAATGAGACACTCAGGGTGGTACTTAGTCCTCTTAGTCCATCTCTATGGTCTCATCCACTCCAGACTGAACCTGCAGAGCCCATCTAAAACAAAGCCCATCCTCATGCTTGTTCCCAACACGTCACAATTTCAGCCCCCTTTCCGCATTAACACACCTCTCTTACCAAAAAGATAAGTCTTGCCAAGGAAAAGCTTTTTTTTAAAGATGTGCTGGTTGGAGGGCAACATATTTCTGGCTCCTGGGGCTCCTCTGTTCTTCCCTCAGAAATTGTAACCACTGGCTCCAGGTAGTTTTGGCTACTCAGTGGGCACAAGGAAATCTTTTTGCTTTCCCAGAAAGGAACAGCACAGGGCATTTTCTAAAGAAACCTCAGGACAAAGCCCCCTCGTTGCTGTAGAGGCAGAAGGGTGCTTGGATTAATCACAGAACAGCAGGGAATTAAGAAACCTGGGAAGATAAATGCACTAGGGTTTCATCAGATGATGTTTAAAAAGAATGATGCAGACCTACTTTGTTTCAAGCACCTCAGAAGCTGAGAGAATTCAGTACATCTGGATGAAGCTGCCACTTCACTTCTGTAATTTAATCTCATTGAGGTTCATTATGTCAAATAATTATCTTAATGAAGACTCTAATGGGAGAATGGAGGAAAATAATAGAGATACTTTGAAGAAACAAAACTGCAAAGTTGCTTTGTTTTTAACCTGGCACTGAATTAACTCCCCCTTCTCTGGCTCTTTTGCTTACAGAGGTGTCCAATCTGCCTGTCTTTCCAAAGTAACATGTCTCAGATGCTGTGCCAGTGATGGATTTATACATCTTGGATACAATACCATGGATTCTGAGTTGTTTTTTCTTTCTTCCCCCAAATATATTTCCTCAGACTCCAAACACTTCTCTGACTCCAAAAGCCTGCGCCCAGCCACTGCCTCAGGTCTCAGGCATCCTCTGCATTTCCTTAGTTTCTCACACAGTTTTGCTCCTCCTTCTGCCTCCTGGAAAGCTTCTTGTAGAGGTAAAGTGCTCGCTTCTCCTCCCAGCTTTCAAAGAAGGAGGCTGCGATTTTTCTGCACAGGCGGTGTGCGTAGGTTTCCAGGAATACGGTGATGTAGAGGATGCAGAAGAGCAGCCCCACAACAAGCAGCACAGAGGGGTTGGGAGGCGTAGGGGGGTTGATCTTGCAGTGAGCAGACCTGAAGGTCAGATAATGGTGGTAGTTTCTTTCAAAGTCCTGAACTGGTGATCCTTTGTGAGTAAGCCATATAAGTTTGTAAAGAAAGGGCAGGATCTCTACTTTAGCCTGAAATAAAGAAAGTTAAAAGTCAGATGGGTGCAAATTATCCAAAATCAACTGGTTACTACAAAAAACATCAGCCTGTGGGGGTGTGATCACCATTACAGCTTGTTTGGGTGCATTAAGAGAAGCACACTGAAGTGCACATACACTTCAGGCTGAATGAGAACAGGATAGAATCATAGAATTGTTCAGGTTGGAAAAGACTCTTAAGTTGTCCAACCTCTACCCCACCACCGCCAGGTCCACCACTAAGTGATGTGTAGGTACTGAGTACTTAGCACAGTGAGACCCAGAGCTATCTGTCATCTTTATCTGCTGTTGGAGAGATCATAGCAGGTATTTGCTGTGTGAGATTTACAATGAAAGACGTGATCCACACAGCAGTGTTAGTGGCTGCATATTTGAATATCAGAGGGTTTTTAAGAAGCCTTGATTACTCTACTGTAAATTCATCACAAAGAGGTATCTGTGCTAAGGTTCCATGGCATGGGGGGAGTCAGGCTGCACGGTAGGAGAGGAAACTGCAAAATCTAAACCAGACCTAGCCCAGATAAAGGATATGAAACCAGGCAGAAACTGGGGAGGTTTGTGAAAAGGATTGTACAGGGTGACAACAAAGCCAGAGAGCAAGAACAGCCAGGGCAGAAAGGTGAGGAGAGATCCTCACAGACCAGACGTGTTCACCTGCTTCTCCATTCCCTTCATGCTTGCACCACACCGTGGGGGGTGGGGGATGGTGCCACAGGGATGCCTGTTCCTCCACCCTGCCTAGAGAAGGGACCGGGGCACACAGGCTGTCTGACTGCCACATGCCAGCAGTGGCTTTGAAGTGTGAGGCATTATTTCCTCCTCTCCTCACTCCCAAGGGGCTGTAATTTGGAGTAGATACGTGCTGTTATTTGATGCAGTGGAAGAAGCAACTGGAGCTGTTCCTCTACCTCCTCCCCCCAAGCCTGTTAGGTTATTTGTCCATCTGTCTGCTGGGAAGGGAAGAAAGGATTGCGTAAATGAGGCTACAAGGATCGAAATCCCCGCCACCGCCCCCTGTGATGCAATACACAGTGAGGTCCCCGCGCAGGGAGGGACAAGGGAGCCCAGCACTTACACTGTATTTGATGCTGAGAGAGACGGGCACCACAGAGAACTCAGCCGCCTTTCTCACGGAGGTGTCTGCCACACTGAACGTGAAGCTGTCCATCGCCACAACCACCAGCATCAGCACCAGGGCCACGGTGAGGAGCATGGCTTGCACGAGGCACAGCATCACTTCTTCCCGGGACAACCTCAAGCCTGTTGGTCGAATAAGGTTTTTGGGTGAGCCCACCAGCAGATGAGCTGCTTTTCTGTCTGCAGCTAAACCCTCCAGCTTCTTGGTGATATAAAAATTGTCAAAGCGGATGTTGGTGAGGTAATTTTTCAAATACCAGGTGGACTCAAAACAAAGATAGAGCACAGAGAAACCAGCAACCAGCTTGTTGCCTACTCGTACAGAGTCTTTGATCAGTACCTCGACAGCCATAAAGTCCCTCCCAATTTTCTCTCCAGCAAGGTGCATTTGTTCAGAAATGAAGGAGTTGTTCTTAAGCAATGAAAACTGAAAATGCCCATTCATAGGCCTATGAATATTGATGGCATTAATGGTTTCTTGGATTGCTTCCCCGAACTCCCAGGAAGCTGTGTCTAGTAGAGCAGTTGAGTTCAAAAGACTCTCAGAGGATGTCTTGCAGATGCACTGAATAACCTGCAGTATGGTTTTAATGTTGCTTACGATGTTGGGTGTTATGTTAACCACCACTATCATGATGCAGGTCGACAAGAGAAGCTTCCGGCCTTGTTTGGTACCTAACGTAGGCATGATAATACTGAAGGCACAACGGGCAGGATGCACCAAGAAAAGGGTCAGGAGAAGGAGCAAACTGAAGGAGATGGACATTGCAATGGAAAGATGCCAGGAGTACTCCAGGGAAGCAAACATCCAGTTGTAAAAGAGGCCTCCTACCACAACTGTAACACAGGAACACTGCAGAAACAATGCCCGGAGTTCTCTGCCATTAGCTGGGACAGGCTTGGAGTAAACAGTCCATAGGTCTGCTGCGGTCCTGCGCACTTTTGGGAACAGAAAATCTTCGCAGTAGACACGGGCTCTCACGCTGTCAAAAGAACAAGTACCTGGGTGTTAGCAGAGCAAGCACATAAATGCACTTATTAGGTGGCTTTCTTGAGATGATCACTCATGGGTCTTCATAATGTCCTTCTCTGAGTGTCTCTGGTCTCACTCTACTTCTCTGCTAACCTGAGCAGCTTGGACTGAGATCTTCCCTGGAAGCCTGAAGGACAGAGTCGTCCAAGGCATTTCTTGGAAGATCAAATACCGACTACAATGTGACTGCTCGTCCTCTAATGCAAGCACAGGAAAACATTGTGTCTAGAAAAATCATAATGAGGTCATCCAGAGGGGTCAACTCATTGGTAATGGCTAAGAGTGGTTTTAGTGGTTATTTAATGTGCTGCGGAGAGAAGGAGGAGGCTCCTGGCTGCTGTGGAAACCATTAAGACCAGTTCTATAATTAAAAGGTGTTCAACACTTAAGCAGCAGTTGAGTGGCCGTTTCTGCTCTCTATACCTCTCAAGAGGAGACAAAACAAAAATCTGAAGGTTTAAGGGTGAGCAATACAGAACTGATCAGAGAAAACAGTTTCACACTGAAGCTCCAGTGCTAGAGGAAATCTCCAAGGATAAGAATTTGGCCACTGCAGACAGGATGAAATGTCCTATAAAGCTATTTAAATGTTAATGAAAACAAATGTTTGGGAAGGAATATAATTTCTCAGGCCTCACATCTGGAGTGACTCTCCAGAGACCAGAAAACCTGGTGGAGAGAAGGAGCCTGTCCTGAGGATTAAACCCAGCCAGGCAATCTCCATCTTGCCCTACCAGAAAGCAGCCTCAGTGTTTCTTTGAAGGAGAATTTTGACTGGCAAAGGAGTTTTTTCAATGGAAAAAGGTCATTCAACAGCCATCAAGACAGAGGGAGGAAGGGAGGGAGATAAAAGCAGACCCTACATACCCAGCAGCAGAGAGGAGCCCCAGTCTTGCGTGAAAAATATCCATGCTCCGGTTCCTTTATTGCTCTGAGAGAGGATCCTGGGTGCAGCTGCTGGGAGACACAGGATAGGAAATCAAGGCAACTGGCACCTGAGAGGCAGAACTCAAAGGAAAATAAAAATAATAATAATTTTTTTTAAATATTATCAAAATAAAATTGCCTTAAGGCAATGCAGATCAGCAACGCTGGCAACTCCTGAAGTGAGTGGGTAAACCTGACGTGTGAAGCCCAGGGAATAACCCCACTACAGGCCAGAGCCAGGCAGCACAGCACTGCTGGGGCTTTACACTTCTTCTGATCTTACTGTTGTTGCAGAAAAGGCTTATTTTCATGACACATAGCTGAAAAAAAAATGAGTCAATCACATATGGTCAGATAAAGATGGAACAAGTATCACATGGAACCTTGGGTGTCACCATCCTTTGTGGGGAAATCAGTTGTCTCACCCCAGCTGACTTCTCTTCATCAAGCAGCAAGGCTGAGATAGCTCTTAGAGAGAAGGGGAACTTTTCTTCTTTCAGACTTCAGCTATGGCACAAAGGGCATGGTAGGATCCAGTAAATCATGTGCTGATACTTGTTCATCTTTTCTAGCAGGCTGCTGCTCTCTGCTGAACCGTGAGCTCATGTGCAGGGTATATAAACTGCTTAAAGGCTTATCTCACAGTCCTAGAAGTGGAGGATGAACCTTCAAACTTGAATATTTCCCAAATCCCTATAGCCAGTAAATCCACTGCAAAGCAAGCCCTGACACAGTCAGGATTCGCAAGGTGCTGAGAAGCTACCAGACATGCAAGCTGTGATGTGTGGTCACCATGGCACCGACTTACCCAACCCTTGGGATGCGCAGGGCAGAGAGCTCCAGCCACCAAACCCACTCACCAGGAGATGAGAACCCGTCCATGGCGTCTGCTCCTCAGTTATGTTTCCAAAGAAGAGGATTCTTCCTCCTCCAATCAGCTGGCACCCCAGGAACATGTACCATGGCTGCCTACCCACCTGTGTGGAACTCATGGGTTACGGGAGCCTTGCGTAGCTCCCACCAACCCTTCCCCTTTGCCAGATGCTTTCATGCTAAGCCACCACTTGTGAGCAAAGGTGATGCAGCTCACCCAGCCATCACTGAGCCTACTCCTTAGAGGGACCAGCTATCCCATGCCAAGCTGAGTCCTCCCACTGGGTGGGAACTGCCAGGCCCTCAGGATGTTCTCATGCTCCCTTGGGCAGGAAAAGGCAAAGGGCTGGAGATCAGCCCTGTCCTAGCTGCCTCTGGGGATGGAGCACACAGAGCTCAGCTGTCCAGCAAGCAGCAGGAGAGCAGCACCTTCCCCAGAGGACATGGCTGGATCCCCACAGCAGCAGCAGTTGTGGGAGGATGAGGATTTCTGAGCATAAGTGGGCAAAGCAAACCTCTACCTGCTTCCTTAGCCCTTCCTGCAGGCACCAGACAAGGCCCTTGCCTCTCCACTCAACAACTCTGCTCTGTATTGATGCAGTTTTCTTTTTCCCACAAGGCTGGTAGAGCAAAGGTTTCCTCCTGGTGCCCTGGAGCACAGACACCAAATGAGAAGCTCTGAGTGGCTCCAGCTGGGAAGAGGCACCAGCTGGGAAGAGGCACCAGCCAGGCGGGTGTGAAAGAAAGTGCCATTTGTTTGGAGCATCCATAGCAATTGTTTGCACAGGACATGAATTAGGCCTTGAATTCAATTTGCAGACTATAAAAGACCACCCCAAAAGGCCCGTGGCTGTATTCTGCAAAACTCATCAGCTTCTCCTTAGTGGCTATTCTGAGCTTCAACTTCTTTCTCCCTGTATTTCTGAGCTAACTGATGTCATCAGTCCCTGGGACCCCATCCAGGCTAAGCAGGCAGCATTCTGGGATGCAAAAAAAAAAACATTAGCAATAAAGAACAAAAAAAACCCTCAAGTCCACAGCATAACAATGAATGTTTTTCTCAGCCTGCTGCATCATGCGGCAAAGGGGAGCTGAAGTCTGAGGTGGAGCTGAGCTTGACCAGTAACTCCAGGCAGCACTACAAAGTGTTTCTGTGCAAAGTCAAACCTCAAGTCTCCTCTGGCTCAACTCAGAACTGATCTCTCCAGGCTGGATATTCCTAAATCTAGGGTGTCTTTTATTTTATACCCCAAACCGATAACCTCAAAATGAGCTAGAACCATCAGTGCCTAAATTTCCTTGGGACACAGAGAACAAGTGTGCTTTGCCAATAAAAAAAGCATAAGTCAATTAAAAGTGTGTGTGTTTATACAGACACATGAAGAACCCTGGGCGAAGGCTGGGGGGCAGGACTGCTCTTCTCGGCAAAGCAACTGTGACATCTTGCGGTCACATTCTGCTAACGTTCCTCAAGGTCTGGCCTCATTTCAGCTCAGAAACTAAACGAGTCTGGGGGTGGGAGAGTTTGAAGGAAAGACTGAGGCAGTGAAGGAGGAAGAAGCTGGTGAGCCAGTGTCAGGGATGTGTATACTGTGTCCCCTCGGGATACTCTGAGGTGCCTTTTCCCACCCTGGGACAGTGGGGATCTTGTGGCCCAGCTCCCAGGGGATATAAAGGGGCTTTGCTTCCTTAACAAGATCCAGTCTCTGTATCAAGCTCTAGAATTTTCATATATCCCTGATACAGACTTTGCATCAGTACTGTAGGAGACTGAGAGGAGACCCACACGCTGACAGCTACCCTTCTCTAGCTGTAAGATGCCAACAGAGGGGTTCATTTGTGTTGTAGCCAGGAGGCACAGCCTGGGTTTGCTCAGGTTAGGGATAGTGACTGAGAGGGTAATCACCAGGACAGAGATTTTAAATCCACTTTGCTTTGCAGCCTGCAGCGCTCACTGAGTGGGTCTCAGGGCAGTGAGAACAGGAGTCTCTTGCCAAGATACCTTCAAGTTCGACCTGTAGTAACAGGGTAACAACACAGTGGTGGCAATGATGGGAAGGGGTACAACGTAAAGGAGCAGCTTTATCACAGGTAGAGTGTGGGATACATGAACTGTACGGCTTGAGGAAATTATTGGATAAAAAAGATGAACAGAGGGTTGAAAATCGGCCAATTTGAGGATGAAGCTGTTTCTCCATGGCACCATCATCAGCACCTATTGGTCACATTACTCTGCCAATTCCAGAAGTTAATGTTGTGGGAAAGATTAGCCCATTAGTGGTGATTCTTTGCTTGTTAAAATCACATGCAAATGAACAACTTACAGCGATAGGGAGCCAGATCACATCTTCTTAGGCTTCTACTACAGAAATACAGAAAAATCCCAGCAGTATCCTTTCAGTGACTGACAAGGGATAAATGTGGTAAGGGAAGCAAGGCTATCTAAGCTACAATAACCTGAATTTCCCCTATCATGTCAGGCTTTCATTCGTTTCAGGAATCTTTCTCTCTCTCTCCTGAGCACCCAGATTTGCTGCCAGGTGCAAATCCGCCGAGCACAGCCCCAGAATCACACACTGCTGTAAAGACCCATAAAGCAGCTCTGCTGTCCAAACAGTTTGTAAAGCAACTTGAATGCCTCTGGGAGAAAAGATACCACAAAACGCTTTCCTACTGTAAATAAACTAGAATTATTTTCCTCCTAGTGTCTCAGGAGAACATGTGAATCTTTGTCTGGGATTGGATGGAGGACATCAAAGGAGTATAGCAGAGATATTCTGGATGTTGAATTTCAATGCGTGAGTGGCATTTCCTGTTAATTAAAATTCACAAGCAGGCTGCTCATGTGAAAGGCTTTTGTGATGGTTGTTGCATTTTTACATTCCTTGAGAAATGGTGCATAGGAGGGCAAAGTTCCTTTAAAATAGCACAGCTGAAGTTATAGAAGGTGAGTGCCACACTTGAAATACCCTTTCCTGAGCATTGTCATATCTCTGCTGACATCACAGACCCCTCAAGAATAATGGGGTTCACTTACCACTAACAGTTGCTTTTGGCAAATTTTAGTACTAGCATTAGTGAACAGCAATTACTCACACAGGCCTGTTCACCCTTGAACCCCAGAAATACCAAATGTTTAAAAGAAAAAACAAAAAACACTTAAAAACTCTGTTAAAAAAAAAATAAAAATAAAGTATGCCAGACGAGTCCTGCTCTCACAGATGCCTGGATATGAAAAAGCAGAATTAGGTAATGCTGTCACCCTCACACCTTAAACCTGGTTCTGGGGAGCCCTGGAAAATGCAAAGGCTGCTGACAGAGATGGCAGAAGCCAGGTCTTTGACTGAAGTAGGGATTTAGGATCCAGGTGCTATTGACAACTTTCCCAGGTCTGCCAAGGCCCTGTTGTGGGACCTTGAGTAAGTCAGTGGTCCCCTCTCTGCCTCAGTTTCCCATGTCAACAAAGAGGATAATAAACATCCCTTGGCTGCATTTATGAAACACCTTCTGATCTCTGGAGAGGCAGTGCCACAGACAGGCCAGGACACTGGGAGTGATTTTTAGAGACTTCTGCACAAACTTTGTGGTCTCAGTTGTGTTTTCAAGCCCAAGTAAAACCACCCTCCTGGATTCAACTATGATGCACCAAGCCAGAGCTGAGACCATCAGTAAACCTGTGACACCTGCCTCTGAAATGGAGCTGGACTGGCCCTTTGAGCCTTGAAATTAGATGATCCAAAGGCCCTTGCTGCCTGTCCTCCAGGCTGCAGGGACAGAGGCAGCTCTGTTCCAGTGACCGACTCTGATCCCCCGCAGCTCTAGCCGTGGCAGGGCAGTGGGACAGCAGGACTCCATCCTGCAGCACTCGGCCACGCAGGGTACAGCTTGTTCTCTGGCCCTGGAACAGCCAGCTGGGAAAGGGAACTGCAGGGAGCAATTTTCCCTTCCCCATTCAGCCCATCTTCACTCAGGCAGGATGAGGAGCATCCGTGCAGAACAACAGTGCCCAAACCCAGTGCACAGCCAGCGTGGAGCTGCCCTGGGGAAGTGGGGCAGTGATACGGAGTTTCCCCAGGAAAATAGCAGAGCAGCCCTAAGATAGTGGGCTAGGAGCTCTCCCATTGCTCCACTGCTTAACAGGGCCCCTTTCTGCTCAGACGAGGAGGGAGACCTCACTGCCCTCCCGGGGAACCACTGCCCAAAGCAGAGCTGAAGCTAGGGGATGGGGAGGCTCAGGCTTTGCCTTTCTCTCCTCGATCGACAGAACAAACAGGATGATGTGACGTGTGAACAAATGTGCTTTATTATAAGTTTTCCAGAATCGTTTTGTTGAACTTAAGGATTTTTTTGAACTTGACTGATCAAAGTTCCACATTCAACTGCTTTTGGCAGTACCATATTCAATTGCTTTTGGCATTTTGTGCTCAAACACCTCAAATTCCCCCTTCTAGCTATGCTGTTATCCCAGGATAATCCCCTGCAGCAGCAGCTGTGTCTGGGGAGCATCACCCTGCCAGCTTTTCCACCTGGCCCCAGGTTTTTTCAGCAGCATGGGAGCAGGAGTATGTGCTGCATCCCTACCCCAGGCCAGCCCACCTTGCCAACTCTGCCAGTTTACATCATCAGAGAAATCTGTCCCAGCACAGGGATTCAGTCACTTGCCTTCCCTAAACCAGGAATCAGTTCCTTTATAATTCAATCCATCTATGTCAATGACTGATCTTTTAAATTTAATATTTTAGATTCTTACAGAAAATAATAATTAAAAAATTAGATAAAATGGTGATTAAAATCACAGTCAATTTGCAATGCTTTCATTGAAAGTACCAAAGAAATCTGATTTTAAAAGATGTTAAGAATCAAAGCCTATTTTTTCAGAAATGTCAATAATATTCCAATGCAACTTGTCCACTGACCTGTGACTCAGTGGGTCTCTCACGAGTGAGTCAATCTCATAAACCTCAGTCTGGCCACATTCACCAATGACCAAAGTTATGTCAGAAATTAATTTGGTCCCAAACCCTCATCTGTGTACTCAGTGCAAAGAACCAGACAGCAATTACTGTCCCAGGTTTTCAAAACACTGAATATGTTTGGAAACAAACTGCTGTCTTCCTGTTTCCAAAGCATGGAGTAATGCACTGAGTCCCACCAACACATCTCCTGAATCATCCCTTCACGCACAAGCCTGAAGAAATAGCCTTTATCCTCCATGAGAGAATCACTCATGAGATGGTAATGAGATCCCAACCTTCACACCCTGCTAGAAGCACCCGGCCATGCCACCTTCCCCCCGGCCAGATTCCGATCACTCACTCACGCTGGGTCACACAGAAATAATCCAGTTGCCTCTGCCCCGTTCCCAGGGCTACTCTCCAAAACGAGGTAGGGTATCAGAAGCTAGAGCAGCAGAGCTCATTAGCTTTCATGGGGGGGACACGCATCTACCCAAAGATGCTCAACGCTCACAGGGTTGTCCAGTTAACAACCACCTACAACAGATGGACTCTGCAAGAGTCTGATTGGAACCTGCAGAAGGTGGGGAAAGATCTTCGGAGAAAATAACAAACGGATGTTGTGACACTGACTGGTATTACTAAAACCAAAATTAAAGCAGAGGGTCCCACACAGTATGAGCAGCCACGTGGCTTTCTTCCTGTGCAAACTCTGATGATTCCAGTGCCCAAGTCCTAAGTGAGTGAGTCCTTCCCTGGGGTGGCTTTGTTCATATTTTATTTAGTGCACTTAAAGTGACATTTTCTACAGCTGGCAAGAGTGAGGTGATATTTTCTGCATGGATGTTGGCCCATGCTGGGAAGGTTCCCAGCTGGAAGATGCTCTTGGCCCATGTGTTCATAGCCAAGCTAAGAAGCAGAACTCCCATAAGGTTCATGAGCAACCCAGTTCTTGCCTACAAAAGAAATACAAAGACAACGGTTGAGTTTAGACTAGACATCTACAGCATGTGAAGCATGAAGCTGTTTGAATATAAACATTACAAAAATGGAAGGCTTGACTGCCATTAATATTAGCAACATCTTAAGCGGGCTTTCTTAAGCCACAAAGGCCATTCTGCAGATGCTTACCAAGCTTTAATCCATTAAAAACATTAACATCTGTTTAGCCTCTGGAATGTGAGCAGGAACTGGGACTGATCCTAATTTTACTCGTAAGTTTTATTTCACTGAGATGGGGAATATTTCCTGTATTCAGAAACCTATGAATGTTGAGCTGCTGACACTAGCAGGAATAGAAGCAGGGTGTTGGGAGGTGCTGAGCACATTCAAGATCATCTTTGTCACTGTCTGGAGCCACGGTGGTTCCAATGTCCCAGGCCCAGACTTCATACAGGCTCCTTCCACATCCCTGTGCCTTCAAACACTACTGAGAACAGTATCAGACTTCTGTCTTTTCACTTCACTACATACTGAACTAGTAATAATACAAAAAATCCCTTTATTTTAAACACTCCACTCAAGCTGATTGTTTTCATAATTTTCCATATCTAAAAGAACTTACCATATCTTTGACCATCAAGTGTCCAGAAGAAAATGCGATTGAGTTAGGAGGTGTTGAGACTGGCAGCATGAATGCGTAGGAGCATCCTATAGTTCCTGGTATCATTAAATAGAGGGGATTTACTTTCAGACGAATAGCCTTGAAAAACAAAAAGGAACGGAAATTATACCTTGGGGATTAGAAGTCAGGCAGATATATCAAAGAATGCAAATAACTGGTGCACCGTGCAGAGCTGGATCCCACACTCCATGATAAACCATCACGTATCTTGCCATCAGCACTGAAAGTTTATTATCCTTCAGGGTCCACATTATGCTACAAGCACTTGCTTTGTTGCTCCTAAAGATATTGAAGTGCCTGAAGCCCAGGAGCAGGAGAGGCAGAGTGAAGAGAGCAGAAGAACAGCTGGTCCTGCCATGGGACTACCTTACCAGCTCTGCCAAGACAGGCAGGAAGATGATAATAGTGGCCGTGTTGCTGGCAAACTCTGTGAATAAGGCGATGACAATCGTGATGAGGATGACAGCCACAGGTGGTGGTACACCCTCCAAGGGATGCAGGCGGCCTCCTATCCAGACGGACAAACCAGACTCCTGCAGAAGGACAGAGTAACCAAGCTGGAGAGCAGAGATCCTTCATCCCTGCGGGTGAACTGGCCCTCTCCTAGAACGGCAAATTACATGCGACCTTCACTGACCCACAAAAACCACCCATGTGCAGTGTCCCCAGGGTATTCAACAGCAAGCAATTGGACAAGAGTCCTAAGATCTCTTAACCTCCTTCATTATCTACTGTGTATTGCTGTCACTTGGAGTTGAGAAATATTTCCTTCATGTGTAGTGACCCCTGAGATGTAAATTTCTCAGAACCAAATGAGAACCCCAAGTGACACCCTGATAAAATCCAAGTCCGTTGGGCAGGATGACTGCACTGTGACAGCTGTGGCAGGCCTCACCTCACAGCCCTTTGCCATGGCAAAACCTCCTCCAAGCAGCAAGATGATGTTCCAGGGCACAGTCTCTTGGGCCTTCCTCCAAGTCAGCAAGGGCTGTGTCTCGGTGTTTGGTGCTAGATGAAGAGAAAACCCCCACCCAAAGAGGATCATATCAGCCATCATCTGACAGAATGATATCATGAACATAACATTGGCCCTGAAGCTCACTAACCATGAATTACTTGATGGTTAATATATATATGGAGTCTCTTACACTAGACAATTAAAATATCATTTAACTTAATATCAGATCTTAAAAGAAAGGAAAAGAAATTGTAGCACTTTGTTTTCTTTGAAGATTTCTTGGGGGAACATTTAATATCCGGTTAATTTTCCTTCTGTAGCAGACATAAACATTGTCTGCAACAAATGGGAGTCTGCAGAAGGAGAAAATTTTCTACCATTTGAATGATGAAGATATTATTAATTTTGCATCTGCCATTCAACAGCCAGCGAGGTTTATAGCAAAGAGCTCATCTCCCCTGAAGGCCTTCTCTTAACACAGGATGAAGTGAGCTCTGTCATATAGAAGCATACACAAACAGGACTGTAATTTTCTGAAGGGCACACATATTTTATCCACTGGAAGCCTGTTTAAACACCTTCCTGCAGATGGACAACACAACAAATGTGCCTGACTCAGAGCAGACAGCATTTTGTCCCCATAGACTTCAGGTAGTCCTGTTTCATCCACAAAGGGCCATCAGCTGCACCTCCACATCAAGACCATCTCTTATTCCAAGTGGCTTAACAGTTCAAAGTATCTCCTTTGTACTCAAGAGCATAGACCCAAGACCTCAAAAGACTCCTGGTGCCAAAACCTTCTGTAGAGTTTGGTCTTTAGGAGTTTAAATTCTAAATCATTCTAGGAACTGAGGAAGGGCTCCTATTTCTGAGTATGGACAACTCCCCCAGCTTTGCCCCCCAGAACCCCCAGAGGTTCATGCTCCCTGCTGAGGGACAGGAGCTGTTTGGGAGGCAGCGACCAAACCTCTGTTTCACAAACAGATCTGCTACAGCAAATCAACACTGATTTCAGTTCACTTCAACCCACCACAGCATCATCTCCAACAGCTACAAGAGCAACTGAGTCATCCTGCAACTGGCAGCAGTGCAGTGGTGGCTAAACCTCTTCCGGCACTTCGGAAAAGAAGCCCCCGTAGGATCAAATCGCACCTTCAAGCTGCTCCAGATGGCCAGCACCACTGCTGTGGGCTGGTGCCGGTCCAAGCGGGGATAGTCTTGGCTCTTGCTCTGTGCTTGCTCTGCCAGAGCACAGGAAAGGGCAGAGTCTCTGCCTGAACAAGTCCCCTACTCACCTTTCAAGTCAAACCACCACCTCAGGGAAGGCTTTTGTGAAGGGAAGAAGAACAGTATAATCACAATGGTGATTCCCGTAACCGCATCGGAGATGAACCTGTCCAAAAGCAGCAGAAACACTTCTAAGAACCACAAGTCTGTAGAATTACAAAGTTTATGAGAACAGGGATTTACCAAAGAAGATTACAAGTTTCCATCAGGTTTGAACAACACTCATTGTTCACAGTTCTTTTCTTTTTAATTCCCTGTTGAGCTACATTTCTATGATGGGCTCTGAATCCCCTAGAAAAGCTGCTCTACAAATGCAAAACCCAAGATCTAATCCCCACCACACTGATACTCTGGCTGTTCTGATTTCAGAGTTGTGGTCAGTCCATGAGGGGTTTTGAGGGCAAGTTTCCTCAGCTCATTACAAGAAGGGAGGCAGAGCCCAGACCACCTTATTTACATGAGCTCTTTGCAAAATGCTCAGACTCTAAGGTGAAAGGCAGGCTCCATCCAGTAAAGAGCTTAGGCATGTGTTTGACTGGAAGAAGCTATTAACTGATGAGGAAAAAATCCATGTCCACTTTGTTGTATTAAGGAATCATTTATCAAACTAGGGATTTATTTAAAAAAAAAAAAAAGTTTTTTCTTAACAGAAGAGACAACAACCTCTCTGAGCTTTAGCATTCCTCAACTGCTATATCCGTTCATCTTCCAAAGATATGGGTGTCACAGGGGAGACAAACTTGCCAAACAGACAGGATAGCACTTGGGGGTCAGCTCCTGGAATCTCTCTTCAGTCTCCAGACCTCCAGTGAAATCAGTGGATTGCATAAAGAATTCTGCATTTCATTGCAAATGTACCTATAAACAGCCTTCCCAATACAACAGCCCTAGGGGTGGCCTCAGATACACACAAGCCAACTTCCCACGAGGCTTCATCCACCTCCTCTAGGAGACAGAAACAATAAAGCTGGTTCTGCTACCTGAAGCTCAGTTTAATTTATTCCAAGAAAGCCAAGTAATAGTGTTAAGCAATACAATCAGAAACCCAGGAGCCTCAGTGACTTGGAAAAGATATTGAAACATATATCAGTGGAATGAAAAGAACACCTTACCCTGGTGCAAACAAGCTGGCCCAACCTGGAATGAATTTGGGATCCCTGGAGAAAAGCATGATTGCAAACATGCAGAAGAAGAAGAAAATTGCCTGTTCTGCAAACCTAAAATGAAAAGAAATGCAGTTAAAGTGCTGATGTGCTAAAGGGATGGATCCAAGCTAAGACAAACGTTGAGCTCAGGCTCCAGCAGCTTAGGTGAGAAGTTTGGCTGGTTTTCTAAAAATAACTACAGTGAAACATTGGAAGAGACTGTAAATCTACTTGAAGAGATTGATATTTCCAGCAATCATCTCTTATTGGAAGACATTAAGGAGAGGCAAGATGGACACCTGGAACTCCCAGATGTCACAGCAAGCGTATGCAAGGTTGAGCCTCTGGCTGTGGCAGAAAGAAGGGGCAAGCAGCTCCTCCTGGTCACCACTGCCCTCTGAGATGTCCCTAAGGTGTGGTGGTCAGCTAGGAATGGCTTCACTTCAGTTCAAGCATTGTAAAAGGACAGCTGAGATTCAAAGCAACTATCAGACAGCAGGAACAACCTTCTTCAAGGTCAAGACCTAAACAGTATCCCTTAGGCACGCAACAAAAAGCAGGATAAATGGCAATATCATTCACTAAGTATCCAGTGGAGTCAAGATTTAACTGAGCCAATGCCTCAAAACACTGTTTAAAATCTCTCCAAGCACAAGGAAGGACATTTAAACCGTTGGGAAGAGGCCACTTTCACTGATTTTAAGTTATGGGCTTGCTAATCAAATTGGTAGAGTATGGCTTAATGGACTTTCTCACTACTAGACCTCAAAGTAGGACTTTGATTCTTTCAGAGACATTTTGCAGGCTGCTCGATAATGTACTGAATGGAACAAATAAACCAATTTCATTTACAGCACAGGCACAGACAATTTTCTTTGAAGAACCACTCCATTTTCCACACAACAGCAATAATTACAATGTCAATAGCATGACACAAACATCACTGAATTTTCACAGCATTGCCCTGAGTATGAAAATACTATTTTACAGGTGGAGAAACACAGACTATTTAAGGTTGAGTTATACGGTTTCAAAAACGTTCACTAGCCCTGGTTGCTCAGAGTATCAGTGGCTGGTTGGAGATACATCGGGGCTGATTCACAGAGGTACTCAACTTTTCCTGCTTCCTCCTTTTTTTGGTATTTCTCTAAGTCTAAACATCATGTTTCTTTCTGATGGTTCCTTTCTCTAAAATATGATCCCATCACTGCAATCTGCACCAACCCTTTTCCAGAAGACAAGACCTTTGAGAAACTACAATAAGAAACTAGAAGTCTCTTGTCCTTTCTGATTAATACCACTGAAGGAGTTATTCAGAAAAAATAAATAAATGTATTCCATGATGTGTATCCAACCTCTTTCCATATACTTTCTTTGAACAGCTATTAAGCTTTCTCAAAGTATATTCATCATCCATATGATTCATATCTATGATATGATTCATCAGCCTCCTCATAAAACACTTCCTGCCTTGCAGAACAGGTATGCGCAGACCTTCACAATTCAGCCTGCACTGGTTAGTACATAATGCACACAGGATTGCTTTTGTCAGAAAAAGAAATTACAAACAGTAATTAAACAACCCAGCATGAATTCACTCTATAATATGAACTTTGTTCTTGAGAAGATTTGAGTACAAGCTGCTATTTGCAATTATTCCTGTTACTGAAGGTGGAAAAGCTGTAGCGTGCAAGAAGCAAACCTCAGCAGGTTATAAACACTCTGAGTGGAAAAAACTATTTCATTTTCTTCTAAAAAAACTCCATTTTCCTCAGTAGTCCACCCTAAAGACAGGACATTTCCAACTCACATGATTTCTTTTTCCTTTCAGCCCCAACTTTGACTCACTTTGTTGGACCCAGTTTCTGATAGTCCTCCTTTATCACTTCTCTGGCCCGGGCTTCTGCATCCACTCTTATATTTGATTTTTTTGTTCTCCAGCCCCTGCCAAGAAACAGAATTACATTTTTACATGCCTTTAACATCACTGACAAAGTAAATGCTGCCTCTTCCACTGCAGCATCTGCATGACTGGGTGCATTTGTCTGTGAGTTTCAAGGAGCTGCACATCTCTGGCAGCTCAGTTTGCATTATCTTCAGATTATGAAGACTAATGATGAGGGTCTCTGGTGCAGGTAAAGACCATAAGCCCTATGTTCTATACACTTTCTCTATGTACTCATACAAAGAAGACCTTGCAGAGGTTAGGAAGTTTCATTTACATTCTGAACTGTTTCCTCCAGCATGGGCTGTGATTGCCAGAAGAAAGTCTTAACACGACAGGATTTCCTCATTTCTAGCAGTTAACTACTTGGCCACGACAACTAGGAAGAGGGTGACATGAAAATTAATCCATCCCTTCACTTCTCAAGTCACTTGCAATTTCCTGGGTGATCCCAGGATGCTGCTGAGGATCAACAAAAATGTGAGGAATTTGTAACTGGCCAGGAATGTTAATGTGCTCTTGGCTAAGCCTCTTAGCCTGGCCACACTGGCTGAGCCGTTGCAGTATGTGCATACAAATGATATATTCATATCTCACACTGCATTTCCCACACATCCCGTGACACTGAACCTGGGCTCTGCCCTTACCTATGACCTTGGTTAAATGTACAAACCCAGCGTCCCATATTAGATCCATTCACCTGTCTCTGTGGTGCCTGCACTGCCTGAACTTATTCGCTGCTTCAAAGGGCTATCGTGGCTGGATCTTCTAGACAGGTGAACGATCGATTATTCAGAAGGTCCTGAACCCCAAATAGCTATACCTGGCCCTTCAATTTCTTATTTTTTGGGAGGTGTTATTAACAGCAGCTCCAGCTCAGTCAGCCTATACCTAAGCCTTTTAATGTCTTATGGATTCAAGCAAAGCTGACCTGCTGCTGGAGTGATGTTCATCTGCCTGAATGGTGTAGACATCAAGAACTTGCCCACATAGAAAGTTCAGCTGCTATGAGCCATTAGAGTCAAGGCAGCCCAACAAACTCCGACACACACTCAGCTGTACTTGTGCAGCTCTGCAACATCTCTTCTGAGGCACCTCGCCACTGGGGAATACTGGTATCTGTGCTGCCCCAGCTATCCCAATAAAGCCGGGCTTTGAGCTGACAGAGATGAGCCAAACAAAACAAAAAGCATCACGTTCTCTGAGCAGAAGAACAATTTTGCATTTTGCTAGAGGCTTTGGCCAGCACAGCCACCTCTTTCCTCTCCTGATCGTCCAGGGCCGTGCCAGCAGGACAGCAGGCATGCCCAGCCCTCCCTGTAGGACACAGGAATTCAGGCTCTGCATCACACAGGCCCTGGGCACATGATGCAGAGCAGCTACAAGCTGGCAGAACATCCCAAGGCAGCAAGAAGAGCCCTCCCATGAAGCAATTTAGGGACCAGCATTTGGCATTTTCTGGATTGAAACTTTCCCATTGATTTTTTTCCTGTCTCTGAGACAATGTAAATATTTGGACACCTGTTCCCTTTTTTTCCTCCACTCTTCTATTTGCATATTTAAACTCAAAATAACAATTAAAGGCTTTTCTAAATATTAGAAATTCTGTATGGTCCCTGGAGGAAGCAGGACCCTGAGCTTGTTACTATCACATGTGAGAACATACAGTGGGGAGAAAGGGCTCCAAATGAACCAGCATGACAATGCTAAAACCATTTACAGTGGTGTACACTAGAGACTGCATGTATCCAGCAAAGATTTACTGGAAAAACATGGTAGCCTCAGTTACAGATTAACACCTTGTTATAAAATTAAGCCGTGTTGTGGAGTAATCTATTCCAAACCCAAGTTTCTGCCCCATGAATAAATCCTGCCTCTTGTATGTTCTAGGAGATTTTTGGTACTAATTTCAAGGGAACCAAGACTCCATGCTGGTCTTCAAAGTTTGATCCTGCCTTCCCTACCATCAATGAAAACCTGCCACTGATATGTACTGCCCAGGTCAGGCAGTAAAACAACCTTTAAAAACTCTATGTTTAGCTGAATTAATATAAAATACGTGAATATAAGCATACCTCAGGTTAATGCCTCCATACAAGATGGAGATCCACAGCCATCCCAGGAGAAGAAAAATCAGCATTAAAGGAAATGCAAACATAAACCAAGAACCAAAGTTCACCACATCACATTCTGGAAAATAACTAAGCAAACAGGAAAAATCAAGTTAATGCAAGAAGGGAAAACAGCCCTTCAATTTAAGGGTAAACAAACATCTGAAATCAGCAGCAAAATAGCCCACAAACTTGCCAGCATGCATTTAAAAACTCCTCTTCTGTGTGAATCAGCAGTTATCTGGGCACTAGGAGATTTGGGGGGCATTGTGCTGGGACAATCCCCCAGGCCACCCTGCCACCCTGCTCATGCAGTCCAGCCCTGCAAGCCTCCACAAGAAGGTTTGGAAATCTCTTTCTGAAGGGCTGATGCACGAGTACCACGATACTGCTGCACAACCAAGATTAAACCCTGCTACAGTAACTGCTGCATGGACCTCACAGAGATGCTGTATGTGCCTGGGAGAGCCTGAACATCCTACCTGTATACTAGCTCAGGGCAGCAGAGGGGTCTGCTTAGTGAACTGCCAGCAGGACCAGCAGCCTTGCAGAGGACAGAGCACCCTCAGCACCCATCCACAGGAGCTGAGGGTGCTGTCCTGCAGAGGACAGCGAAGAAACACCTGCAGGCACATAGGCTGGCACAAATCTCTGCACTTATGCACATAGACGTCATGAAAATGGGCCAGAAGTAGTGGGGTCCCAATTTTCCTTTTCTTTTGCACAGTGGTAGATATAACTGTCCACAAAACCCTACATGGCCTGTTTCCTCAAAACAGGTACTACATTAATAACATGGTAATAACAGCACGTAGTCAAGTCCCATTAAATTCAGTGGGATCAAGAGCACCAGTAAAGTGAAGCACACATGCACCAGTTGGGCTGAGAGCCTGGCTGTGTACACTGGCAACCTGGTGATTACAGCTAAGGCTGATGCAACCACTCTCTGCTTTCGTCTGCTCACAAAGACTCCAAAACGTTCTGGGAAGGTATATATTTTCCAAACTAGTTCTCATCACAGAAGGAAATTTCCTACCAGGAGGAAGAACATGTCTCTGTTTTCCAGGATTTACAAGGCTCTCCAGGACAGCCTCCCATACCTCTTCAGCTGTCCCAGAAGGATGAGGTTTGGTGCAGTTCCTGTCAGTGTCGCTGTACCTCCAATGCTGGCCGCATATGGAATTGAGATGAGGAAACCTTTCCATATATTTGTTTTGTATTCCTCCTCCTTCTTCAAGTCTGAGAGAACATCGCTGGAAACCTCCTTCTCCTCCGTCAGATCTTTGCTTTAAAACAGTCCAAAAGAGAATCCGGTGAAAGTCCTGGTTTAAATACAGCACAGCCACTTCAGAGCCTTGACAGAAGAAAAATTCCCAGTTTTTAGAAATCCAAGCTAACACTGTCCTCAGAGATACTTAAGCAGCTCAGTGCAGCAGAGGGGTTTGCTTGGTGAACTGCCAGCAGGACCAGCAAGCTTGCAGAGGGCAGAGCACCCTCAGCACCCATCCATAGGAGCTGAGGGTGCACGTGCCTTGCTAGCCCCTCAGCAACGTGCAACACATAGCATAAAGTCCACAGGACTGCTACAAGGGGGGGAAAAAAAAAGGTAAAATTTGATAGCACCAAGAGGAAAGAAACATCTGTTCCTGAAAAGATAGTTCCTTCCCATTGTTGTTATCAAAGCAGGACCATCACCAGGGTGTAAATCCTGGTGGGTTTTACAACACCAGTTCCACACACTTGGTGCTCCTGAAAAAAACAAGGCACAATTCCCCGGCAGGAGACAGCCCTGGCTACCATTTCAGAGTGGCTGGAAAATCTCTGCAATGATTTGGACATGCAGAGGGATGCTAGACACACAGAGGTTTTCTGTCATCAGGCTGTTAGTGATTGGGAAGTTTGGTATAATCAAAACATTTCAGTGATTGAATTTCAAATTCCTAAAAGTTGGTCTAGCTCAGGGGATAATTCTCTCTCGACTCAAACTATACAAACTTTATAGTTAACTTACTCCTCAGTACTTGCCAGAAACTGCATCTCAGTTGGTACAGTGTAAAGTTTATTCTGCTGTAAAGATGCTGAAAAAGAAAGATGAGGACTTTAAAACAGTTCAAAGCATCTAGAAAATTCTCTTTGAACCAAACAGAGGAATGGAGGAAACAACTGCCACATACAGAAGGGGGCCTGTGTAAATGAAGGGTGAGCTGCTCATGCCGAGGGGACACGGACCCAGTGGGGATGAACAAGCCCATCTCCTCCTGCCACCACTCTGGTCCCGCAGCACCCAGCTTCTCCTCCAACACCCAGAGGCACTTGATGCTGTTACTACTTCTGTCGCTAGTTGGGTTCTGGGATCTTCTAACACGGCCAGGAGTTCTACGATGTCCCTTATCAAGTCATGAGTTTGGGGTGGATTTTCTGGGGGGAGGGTTAACCACATTTCATTCTTAGGAAGAAAAACTGTTGGGGCTGATGTATCTGTAAGGCACGTTCCCCAGAGTACAGCAGGAGCACCCCCTGATGCAGAGATCTATTCCTGAGGGATGAGAATTTTACCTGCTGCAGACATGTAGTGCAAAGTCACCTTAGGGCCATAATTCAATCTTTGAAGACAAGAATGAGACACATTTGGGGATTAGGTTTTGTATCAGGTCCTCTGAAATCGATCTCAACATCGAGGACCATCCCCAAGCCCATCCTCCCCACCACAAATGACAGACCCTGCAAGCTGAATAACTGGTCCCTGACACAAGGTTAGGGCCATGCTGGGAGGACTCTGTTGCATACCCAGTTCCCAGGGACTCTCCTGCATATTTCACATGGGCTCTGCCTCACAGTCCTGCTTATCACCAACCACAGGACACACAAGCAGGACCCAGGGGTGCTTCAGAAAAGGGCATATTGACCAGAATGACCAATGTTCTCTTTGGCAGTAAATTGGGAGGTGCACATTACCACACTTACATACAGAGGAATTCAGAAACCAAAAACCAGAAATGCAATACAATTTTCTTTTTAACCAGCTCTCACAGTAAGGCTTGTGGCATTTGTAGTCCTGGCTCATGTCTCAACCTCCTGAGGCTGGGAGGAGAAGTGTGCTATTAAATCCCATATTCCTCCTCAGGACCAGAGCACTTGTGAGTTTTATCCACCTTCAGCCCAGGTGGCCCTTCCCCATCGCTGCCAGCTCTGCTTCCTGGGCTCTTTGCATGTTCTTGCGTCCAGAGGTCTGTGTCCCTGCACCACCCTGGGCTCTGCAGACCCCTGTGCACAGAACCAGTTCCTGGGACTGCCACGCCAGCAGTCCACAGATTTCCTTGCACTCCTCCTCAGTCTGAACCATGATCCTCTTCTACTGATGTATGCACTAGAGCCCAATACCAATGCACGGAGAGAGGCCAGCGGTCAAAGTCTCTGGACTCTCACATGTGTGCTGAAGACACTGAGCTTATTGCAGCTCAGTGAACCAAGGAGTTTTTCAAAGTCATGTTTTACACATCGCTAATTTACCGAATTGGAGTTAATTGGCTTGGACACACATGCTGAGCTTTCATCCCAACGATGTCATGATGGAGGGATGGAGTTAGAAGGACAAATATTAACCTGTGGTTGACTGTTGATCCCTCAACGCATCTAGCCCAAGGCCTCTTGCCCCTGCTGCCCCATTCAAACCCAGTGCTGGCTCTGCAAAGTCACATACTTCATTCTCTCTCTCAGCATTTTTCAGTTTTGTGACCCTTTTAAGCCTAAATTCCCATCCCATCTTGCTGGGACCATCTGTGATTTACTTCTCAAAGGAGGTTTGCAAAAGGTAACCATGCACAGGAAAGCCAGAGTTGTTGCAGGAAAAACTTTTCCCATGAAACTTGTAAAAACAAGTTGAAAATTGTCACAGGTCTGTACGTCAGAGTAGGTCAAAGACCACTGAAGTAGGATCTGGCTGTGCACACCTCCCATGGAGAAGTATAAGAAGGATTCAGTATTTTTATTGTTTGTAAGCAGCTGAAAATGCCTGAGAAGAACTATTTCCAGCCACCAAGGGGTACAGGCAGCAGCACTGATGCTGTACACTGCCAGTGCAGGCTGGGGTTAGGCACCCAAACCAGGCAGCAGTGTCCAGAAATGCACATTTCCTACCTACCTGCCCCTTTAGAGACATTTCCAGGTCTGCAACCCAACAAAATATTTTAAGCACTGACTACAGTTTATGTCAAAGTTGCAGAAGATATCCTCTATGCAGGGGAAAAAAAAAAAAGGAGGGAAATATTTTCACATGATTTTTATCTGGAGGTAATAAAGCTTCTCAGAGAAATGGAACGTTGCCAGTGATGGGTTAGTGGGCAGAAAGCTGGAGAGATGGTCAGGCTCACTAGCACAGCTGTTTCCAGCTGGTCACACACCTATTGCTGAAAATGTCAGACAGAATTGTAGGGAATTTATAACCCGCCTCCAGAAGGAAAATTTTGGAAGTTGAAAAAAAGCCTGTTGGTGTTTAGTTTATAACCCCGCTTCTGTCAATCAAAACCAGATGAGACTTCAGCTGCCAAAGCTCATCCAACTGCATTATTAGTCAATAGCATCAAAAGGAAGTAAACTCTACACCAAATCTAAGCTATAAACAAGACAAGCATGCAAATATCTCCTGATCTATAATGTGCTGCCTGTGTGGTTGAACATGGGCATAAGTGACTGCAACACTGAGGTTCTCTCATCAGCAAAAAAGTGTGACCAACTGATCAGAGGTATCGGTTCCATTCTGGCCCTGTGTGTAAGGAAATCCCTTCACTTCGAGATTTCTTCAGAAAATCAAATGCTTTTATATGCTACATATTCTTTAACATATCATTTTTAATGTTAAAATAGTCACTCGAGTATTTTCTGGCCTCCTGGACACTACTACAGTGTTTTTAAAACATATCCAAGCAAATTTGCAAACTGACCTTATGAGATGCCATTGTAAAAGTTTCCTTCCACGTGCAATTTCCTTCCAATTTACAAATAAATCTGCCTGTCTCTTTTGGCACAGTTTACACTTCAGTTTGAATACAAAAATGAAGTAAACTATGTCATGAATATACCATTTTCTGAAAAGCTAACTGCACCAGCCCCATGGGAGATGAGCAATCAGCCCTGACAGCAAATGACACTTGATAGACAGGAACCCCTCCAGAAAGCTCATCTTTGTGTCTCCATTCCTAGGTGTAACAGATTCATTCCTTTTGACTGACTTCATGTTTAGGGCTTCAAGGGACTCAGCTTTTCTCAGACATTCAGAAAGAGTATAGAAGAGGATGAGTCTACCTTGTGACACTAAAGTTCAAATAGTCTACAAGAAATCCTGCACTTTGGTGTTGTATATTTTACAGATGACTCCTCCTTCACTTGTATTTATTGCTTCTATGAGTCTCTACCTCAAAAAAAAGTAGATCACGCCATCACGTGATATTTGCAACACATTTTATTCATTCTTCTACTTGCATTGCCTCCCCCTTTGCCTTTCCTGGCTTCTCTCAGCACTGTAAGCGTTGTGAGACAAGGACATTAATTTTGTGCTTGCCAGTGTCTAGCACAATGGAGGTCTTGATTTTACATGTTCCCTCTGCTGTATTTACAGTCACAACTACACAGGCAAACCATTTCAGGAGTTGGGGTCAAGAAGGTTAAAAGCAGACTGACAAAACAATACTTCTACAGAAGAAGAAATTATAACAAGAAGGTCAGTGGGGTTGACTTTAATAGATGTGAATGGTCAAAAATTCATAAAGCAAATGCGATAAAGCAACCTGGAGTGCAAATATCTCATGACTGCTAGGCATTAATAATGAATAATTATATCTTTATTAAAGTATGCACATGTTTGAGTATTCTTCTGGTGACTCATTTTTCTGCCTCAAGATTCAGTGGGAACCAAAAAGCCATTGATTTTAGATCACAGGGGCAGAAGACTTACTAATTACTGCAAGAAAGAGAAGCCATAACTACTACTCCAAATACTATCTCTAAGGGGACTTCATGACTTCACGTCTGTTTTGTTGTTTCCCATCACTGTCTGCCAGAAGCCCAAACTCCTGGTGAATGACTTGTGAAGAGAGGTCTGGAGGAAGACCTTACCTGACTGCATACCCCTGACCCATCCTGTCTGCGACCTGCTCAGTAATAACACTGAGCAGCAGCATCAATCTGAGAAACCACAAAAGGACCACTGTTCTCTCCCTACTCTGGTTGCCTGGCCAGTCCTTTGCCTGTCCCTGCAGCAACACACCATCATGTAGCACTCATCTGCCCAGGCATTACCATCTCCAGCCCTCACTGGCTCCATCAGTCCCTGCAGCAAAGCATCCCTATGAATCCCATCACCACCGTGCCCACAGAGCTGGACTTTCGCTTGTGCCAACAGCAGGTTTATGATGCAGATTGTCTGGGCATCACCACCTCTTGGTTTTTCCAGACAACTCATACGCATTGCCTCCCACAGTAATAAAGTGTATATTAAAATGGGACCAGCACTGAAATCAAGCTGCTGCTAAGAAACCTGGTACTTGTGCCAGTGAAGTCAGTAAAACAGGTCGTATTTGACAGAACTCAGCTGGCTTATACTACTGCCCTATCTCAATTACCTTGGTTTTCTTCATTTTCCCTTTTCATATCCTTAGATGTGTCCTTCTCCCCAAAGAGGCTTTTTAAAATTGCATTTGCAATTGGAAGCATCATAGCAGTGGAGGCAGTATTACTTAACCACATGGACAGGAAAGACGTTGTCAACATCATCCCTAAAATTAGTCTGGAAGAGAGGGGGGAAAAAAAAAAAAGAAAAGCTGAATTTCTTCACTTTTGCAAGTTCTCCAATACAATACAGCTAAGGGAAGAAAAGTTCATGTGCAGGGGTAACTAAACTAATAGGAAAAAGAACTTCTGTGACTATCCTGTAACTGGATGGAGCATATTTATGGGGCTGGACCGAAGAACTCTGTGCTCTGCTGGCCTCTGAGCAAAGAAAGGCAGAGGCAAACAGCTGAGTAAACTCAATAAACTGGAAAAAGGGGTGTGGACAACCCCCTGGGATGGGAAACTCTCACAGCACAGCCCACCAGAGCAGAGCTGCTTCCCAAGCGCCTGCAGCTCACGTTCCCCCATGGAGCTCCCCCTGCTCCCATAGTCACCTGGCTGGCTGGACTCCCACCAGCATGAGGACCCGGAGTGCAATCCTGCGATGTAAATTCCACTCCTCAATGGCTGAGGCCATGATTAAACCACTGAGGAAGAGGAAATTGGTGTCTAAAAAATATTGCGGGCAAACTTTATTAGATGGGAGGATGCCCAGGAAGGGAAAGAGAACGATGGGCAACAAAGCTGTCACGGCCAAGGGCAGCGCCTCTGTGCACCAATACAGGGCCATCAGCAGGATCACATAGAGACATCTTCCTTCCTGCAAGAGGGGGAGAGAGGAAAAGTAAGACATGTAGCATTACAGAGATATCTTTGCACTTGGAAACACTTCAACAAGAAAAATGCACCAATTACTCCTTCAAGGATACATTATTTCTCCCAAATCATTTCCATCACTTCAACATCTTCCCCTCTACACTGTGTAGGGGTTCAGACTTACACCAGTCTCCTGAAGCCACAGAAACCCCCAAATTCCCTTCAATTGCCTGAGCTTCCTATGTGCTGTAGGGTGGCAGTGCACTGAGGCATCAACCAAAGCAGCAGAGTAGGAGCTGCCCTTCCCTATTGAATTAGGGTGCTAATCCTCAGCAGGTACTGCTGCTAACATCCTTAGGTGCCCCAGTATCTGACCCCACTACACTGAATATGTTTGTGATTTTCCTCTAACTTCCACAGACCATGCTTTGCATGCCTATGGAAAAACAGCTTTGAGATGGATGTATCAAGGCACCTCGGGGCACACAGGAAGGTTTCTTTTCTTGGATCAGAGCCTCACAAAAGATCTGTAAGAAACCACTTCACAGCAACCCACCCCAGTCCCTATGGAAATCAGTAAATCAAGCACCCTGGTGTCACATCACTTCCTGAGGGCAGAGAGCTCACCCATGCACAGCATCACCCCAGCCGCAGCCAAGGTTGGCAGAAACCCGGTGCCCCAATACGGTGAATTCATTCATCCACCCAGGAGGCACAAACTAGACCAAAGCCATTTGTCATGACAGCTACAGCCAAAATAACAAGTAACGGAAAGAAGTCAGGAGAACGGCTCCAAGCCCAGGAGGGGAGACCCTGCGGAGCCCAGTGAGGAGCTGGGCTCGGTCACGGTGGGGCTGAACAGGGATACTGTCAGCAACCGCAGGGCAGAGTGCCCACAGCACTATAAATAAAAGCCTAGAGTCATTTGGAAGCCACAGAACTATTTATTTTACCACTCTTTTCCAGCTTCTTGAACAGGTTGAATTGTTACTCAAAGCTTGAATTGTTACTCCACTTGGACCTTCCTCCCCAGCACCCGGGGCTGGGCTCACTGGGGCTCTTGTGAGGGAGATGATGGCTCTGCTCCCTGGCACAGCTGTGTCGGGAACAGCGTGGGCTGGGAACTGCATGGAGCTGGGTTCTGGGAAGATTGTTGTCTCAGCTGCAGCTCTCGAGCATGCAGCAAGGCACCAGAGCAGGTACAGCACTCACAACCTGCAAGGTCTTAGCTGAATGTGGTTGTCTGCAAGCTCCTAGAACAGCCCTCAGCCCCATAACACACAGAGGATAAAAAAAAATAACCATGGTTATTGAGAAAGCCAAAGAGCAGAATCCACTCTGACAGCAGCTGAGTGCAGAAAGCCAAGTGACTTGAAACCACTGTGGATTTACCATTCAATACATCTGTAGTAAGTGTTTGAAGAGTGGCAAGAGTGACAGAATTCCTCATTTGCTTTTAGCACTTGTGCTTTGTGTTTCACAAGCAGCTCTGCTAGTAAAGCTCCAGTGCACGGGGAAACACAAATACCACAGAACAGAGTAAGTTGTTTTGATTTCTGATACATTAATTGCAGCAGAGCAAACTTCGTGTGAAGTTCTCAAGAGCTGGATTTAAAGACCACTTCCAGTCCTAATTTTAGATCCCAGTAAAATGATGTACAAGATACTGTAAAGTAAACCCTTTACATTCCCAGGGCCCAGCCCTGGCACCTCCCATGAGCTCCCCACAGCTTCACTTCCTCCAGACCAGCAGGACCAGAGCAACAAACCTGGCAGCACTAAACACTGAAAAATAAATTAAAAAAAAAAAAGTGTTTGAAATGTTTGCACACTAGATCAGTGATTTCATTCTTTTGGCTACTGATAACTTCTCTTTAATCTGATTCTTTTTATACACCAAAGAAATAACTCAGTGCTCTCATTAAGTCCTCCTCCATTTGATCTCTAAAGGCCATAGGTATCTTTTTTTCCCTCCCACTGGCAAAAAAATCTTCAGTTTCCTGCAAGGAAAGTTGCACCAAGATCAGTTTCAAAAAACCAACACTTTGCCTCTTACAGGTGTAAGCTATTTAACAACACCTTGATATAAGAGCATATCAGGGAAGGCTTTGATTGACTTCATGAAATAGATGAAGTACAATTTTAGAAAACTAATTATAAGTAAGGGATATTTATTCTCTAGTGTATGGAAAATGTTCTGGAAAACTTTGCAATGAAACACAGCATGAATCTAATAACTCATCTTCATCACAAGATCAAAAGCCAATGACAGAGGATAGAAAGAGCTGCTATATGGCAGGTTCTCCCAAAATTATGAAACCTATATGAATCAACAGCAAACCACTTGCAGAAGAAAACTGTAATATTCTTTATCCAATTGTTCCACCCTAAGAGAGGGCAAATTGCACCTATATGAAACAAGTTTTTCACTTAACAAAAAGGGAACAAGACCACTTTAGAATAACTTAGACTGGGAGCAAGCACAGAATAAAAAAAGCACACAGAATAAAAAAAAAAAAAAAAAAAAAAAAAAAAAAAAAAAAAAAAAAAAAAAAAAAAAAAAAAACAACAAACAAACAAACAAACAAAAAAAACTAAAAGAAAACCCAGACAAACAAAACAAACAAACATTACTAAAATTGACCCAAATGCTACATGAAATCGGAAGGATTTTCATCTCAAGATATCTTTCAGATGTTAATTAATTAATGCTCCTGGTGCCCAGCAAGTTTGGTTCGTAGGCAAACGATAAATGCTAACCAGGGTCAGAAGGCTGGTCTCTTAGGGAGATGGCCACAGCTGCCCAGGGACAGGTCTGGGCTGCACCCACTGTTGTGTGTGGCACCATCATCTCCAGTGATCTTTATCCTTCCATCTCTGCTGTTTCACCTTCTACTTCTCTTATTTTTTTGTTAAATAAGTCTCTCAAAGTTCAGGGGGAAAAAATGGTAGCATATACAAATTTTAAAGTGAGTCTTGTGATTGGGTTAATTTTATAACCATTTAATGATTTCTAGGGAAGTGTTTGGTGGCTCTGGACTGCAGCAGCTCTCCTTCCTGTTGCTCAAGAGCCTTGGGAGTGACCTCTGCCCCTCCAGACATAGATCCTGTCTTTGCTGCACTGAAAGGCCTGGGGATTTTCCACACTGGGGAACCTGCTGAGCAATGGCAGAGGAAGCCAAGCCATGGGGCAGTCTCCCATGTGCAGGGGAGCTGAAGTGAGCAGGTCTCCTGGAAGGGCAGATGAGGTGCTCCAGGAAAAGGAGGCGCTGGCAGGCAATGTAGGTCAGATAAGGCAAACCAGCTCACCCAGGCATAGAATCAAGGCGTGGGCATCCATGAGCCACCAGTCCTCACTGACATCTTGTCAGGACATCAGGAGCTTCAGCTGGACCTTGCTCTCCACCAGTGCTGCCTGCCCAATGCCCACAGCCTCCCCACCAGACAGACCCAGCACTGGAAGAAGAATGTTACGTGGTCATCACCACCTTGTCTCTCCCATCACCCTTTCACCCTATGACCAGGCAAACTCGGTGACCAGGTTCCTCCAGAACCTCAGTCCCAATCCCAAGAGATATTTTGGCTAAACTGGAGCTTTCCAAGCCCTTTTATCCCATTACTATCACAAAGGAACATCTCACCTAGGATACTCAGAACTACTCAGTGCAAAAAAAGTGCTGGTGGCTTTTAGCATCTTGCTCACAAACTGTTCTCCCATTGCAGCTGTAAGTGTCTTACTGGCCATCTCGCTCCCACTGTCTGCTCGTCAGCGTGATGGATATGTCAATCTGATTGCTGCTAACCTAGCTCCTGTAAACATTATGTAATCTGGACATAAACCAAGCCCTGTTTACCAGCCTGCCTGCCAGCGGAGTTGTTTTGCTCCCACTGGCTATTTGCAGAGTGGCTAGAAAGGGGCCAGTAACACAGGGGCACAAGCTGGAAGAGCTGCAGGGGAGGTATTGTGCTCTGGAGTTTTATTTAATAAGCTTTATGTCTTTTTAGCATTTTTATTCAAACTTCTTGAAGTATTTTTTAGTTGGCAGGAAAACAGAATAATTTTCTCTATTTTACAAATGGGACAGACAAAGCTCAGAGAAAATGGGTAACTCAACCAAGATCGTGCAGGATACTAATGAAAAAATGAAACTGGCTTCTTGGAGAAAATCTTCCCTGGCTCAGTGTTCCGAGTCTCACAGCTGCTCTTGGAGGCAGCAATAGATCCCACATCTTCAACTAGATCTTCATCTTCAGTAGATCCTACATCTTCAGCCATTCGTGGGCTGTGAAGTTAAACCAGCACAGTGTGGTGATTCCACAGCCTGTGCGAGGGCTCCCCTTCTGAATCTCCATTTCAGCAGCAGGGCTTAATCTTGTTTTCAAGACAGATCCACCACATTTAATTAGAACAAAAGAAACATTTTCAGTGGTGGTGAACCCACCACAAGTTTAGTGAGCTGTTCCTCTGATTAATTAACTTCCCATTAACCCTTTTGGCTGCGTTCAGCCAATTACATATTGTCACCTCAATCCATTTTTTGGCATCTACTTCCCAAGGGGGACTCCAGATCAGCCTGACCTGCAGGCAGCAGTCCCAGTGGTCTCCATCTACCCCAGGGCTTGCAGAAATGCACCCAGTTTATTGGTTCACAAAGCTCCTCAGAAAGTTCTTTTTTTTTTTTTTTTTTAATTAAATTTTCCTAAAACTGTAGACTTTAAAGTAGGCAGGTTTTGATGAAAGTATTTTAATTTCCCTCTAGTTATTATTACAATAGAATATAATCAGACAACTTCTTGTGATATAGGACTGTACTATGAGCACTTCCCCGAGTACAGAACAAAAATGATTCACTGAATATGGCCTTTTTGCATTGTGCACCTGGCAACAGAATGCTGTGGTCAGACTCCTATTGTGCTGTGCACCTGAAACACTGCTCATCACCCTGCCCAGGGATTTCTTCCTCAATTCTTTCACATCCCTTTTCATATTTTCTGTGGTTCTTAATTTCCAATTAATATTGACCCTTCTCAGCCAGACTTTTCCCCCCAGGTGCTGCAGCTTTCACATGCTCTGTGCCAGCTTGCTCTTCACCAGGCTCGCCCCCTCCCCAGGCTGAAGTTCACAATGCACATGGTAAAATGTAGTCACCCTGCTTTCAGTTATCAACCCTCTTTCCTCACTGAAGTTCTTCCTCTCATCTCTTTATTGCTTCCAGTTTTGTGAATTTAGCCTAAATCACCAAGCACTTGCATAGCAGAGGTGGACTTTGTGCATGAAAAGTATCATCAGGGTACAGTCACTTCTTTCCCTTGCCAGGCTGCTACTGCTCTGCCTGCCCATGCTCCTGCTATGTCCCCCAGCTCCCCTCCACCTTCCAGCACACCCCACTCCCAGCCCACCATCCCGCTCACCTACACTGACATCACCCCCTTTCCCCACCACGCCTTCGTTCATGGGCTTTGCTTTCAAGCACAAGCAATATCATTTTTCTTCTGGAAGTTCTTAAAAGTCTCCTTGCTCTAATCAGGAGAACTCATTATGTCCAAGTTAATTTTAAATTGCTCTATGGCCACCAAGGAAGTCAAGTCTGTTTTCTGAAGGCATTGGGCCCTATTTGCCTGCTCAGAGCTCCTTTTAGCAGATTTGGCTGCCTCAGCTGTTACCACGCCAAGAGGCTGTAGACATTGAGTTCATTAGGAGCTGTTGGAACAAGCTCTTTGCATAGCTCATTAAAAGTGCCCCCCATGCCCCTTCCAGCAGAACAGTTCCTGCAGCCCCTCTGGCCCTGCCCAAGCTCTTTGCAATCATTCACAGCCCTTTGAGCAGGGGCATCACAGGCACTTCCACTCACGGGACAAAGATTCATCCATTTCAGCAGGAACCAGAGCAGGTGACACAGACTCTTGTGCAGAGAACCGTTTCCTGGGTGGTGGCTGCACAAAGAGCATCCCTTTCTGCTTCATGTGATGGACACAAATCTGTTCCAGACAGTTTGGGGAGCGCACCCACCCACAAACCAGAAAATTCATTTCTATCTTTAAGGTAAGGGAGATTGCAGACAAAAGCACTTATGCAAGTCTCCCCCTCCACAACTGCAAGCTACAAAGGGCATCAGATAAAAACAAGGGCTATCGGTGTAATTTCAGCACCAGTGCCAGCCCTGACATTGTTCCTCTGTAAAGGGACTCCCACAGAGATCTGAAGAACAACCACTGCAGGGTGACAGCTGATGAGAGCCTTAATAGAAGCTTGCAGGTATAGGTGCTAGAGTTCATCAGCAATAAGCAAGGCCAGATGATGGATAATTTTTCTCCAGGGAGATGGCACCTAGGTGCAGGTTTTGCTGGAAACCCCATTGCACCCAGACCACAGGGTGTCACTTCAGAAGTACACACTAATCCAAGAAGCCACATCCTATTTGTGGTCCTCTGTCATATTAACTTTAGGGCATGATTTCCTGGTCTCCAGATCCAAGTGAAACTCTCCCCTTAAAGCCAAAGCTCAGGTGGCTTTACGGCTTCAACCCCTTGAGAGATCAAAATTACTGAGCATCCCAGTGTGGAGATGGTAAATGTTGACATGATGTGAGAATAGATTTTGCCATGCCTTGAGGAGGAAGGTACTGCAGAGGTGCCTGTAAGACACCTTCTCACTAGGGAAACCTCATGCTAAGAGTAGCAAGGGCTGAGCCTCACTGCTCCTCATTTCCTACCACCTTCTACAACACCCTGCAAAGCAGCACACCAACCATACCAGCAGGAACAACTGCAGCCCACCCAACGCTCCATACTCCACATGTAGCAACATTGATGCTACTAAGTACTTGCACAATGACTGCTCCATACCCAGAAGTTCTTCCTACCCCAGCCTGCTTCCCATGGGTGTACTGCCTGGAACAGCCTCCCAGCAAAACCAGCAGCAGCCCATTCAGTTGGATTCTTTCTGACAGAGCTCACTGAACACCTGCAGCAGTTCTTGCGACCTGGCTGCCCAGGGGAGCATGAGGCTGGACTCAAGCCCTGTGTTAGGATAAACCATCTGACCCGAGCAGTACAGCTGAGGGAATGCATTTTCCATAACACCAGGATAACTTCCAAACTCTACCACCCCAGATCCCTCACCTGCTGAGCCCTCACCTGTTCCCCCAAACTTGGTGTTTTCACACCAAGTTAAAAGCGTAATCTGCTCCCTTCCTCTCCTGCAGCCCCCTGCGGCTCAGGCTGCAGAGGGCAATTCAAGCAAGCTCCAGACGTCAGAACTTAATCCCCTGTTGCTGCAACAGCAAGTTTCCTTTCTTGCTGAACAAGGGAGAGAATTCAGTGTTGAAATGGTGGATGAATCACCGACCCCCAAGATGGTATTGCAGCTCACCAATGCAGGTTCACCCCCATGCCGGACTCGGGGAGAACCTGGTGAAGCTGCAGTCAGGCTTGCATGAAACCTTGCACTGGTTAACATCCATGTGAGAATCAGAGCTTTGATATCAACCAGTACAGTCAGTCTCACTGCTACCAACTGTAATGCATTTCACAGCCATGGAAAATGAAGAACCTATGGCCAAAATGAGGGACAGACTTTACTAAAACAGTATTGATCAGCCTGGACTGTGCACAAGGTCCTCTGTGGGTCACAGCCAGGAGCAGACTACCAGCACACTGCAAATGCATGAAAAGCACTGTTACACCAGCAGAGACTTTTCTTCTGTACATGTGGAGAAATCTCTTTCCTGATTACCCAAATCTTCACCCAGCCTGTGCAGCACAACAGGCTTCTGACAGCACACAGAGCATCCAGACTGAGAGCCTTCCCGCAGGGCAGCACCCGGTTCCTCTGTGATTTAGTCCCACAACTAACAACCGCCGGGGTTCAGGCACAAGCTTGTGCTAAGTGTAGTGAGTCTCCTCACCTCTAACTGCACCTCATGATTTTATAAGTGCCAACGTCAAACGAGATACTATTAAACATAAGTGAAGTAATTTGTCAGCTACGGTAAATGAACATACAAATATAACCACCTACTTAGGAATCGGCAAGGGAATTAAATACCTGTTGCACAATGTGCTTACTGCTCTTTGAGGCAGACATTTATTATATTCTTGTTAAGAACTCACACAATAATGCAAAATAGAAAAGGGAGAATAAATCCAAAGAATTTTCTCTTTTAACACAGTCATTAAATAAAGCAATGGTCATTCTAGTTTATTTCTTTATTTTTAATGTGGGAGATTTATTTCCTATCTTGAATGTAAAAGTTTCACCTGACAAGCACTATATATACATGCAGAAATAAATGACACCTTCATGTCCTTACATCCAAGTCATTCTAGAATCACCAAATACTGAACATCATTTATTTTCTGATGTATATCAAGTAATTCTCAAATGGATCTGAATCAGAATGTAGGAGTGAAATCCTGCCCAAACTGAGGTCAACGGCACAAAATTTCCCAGGGACTTCCTTGGATTTCCACCCAAGGCTTGGACCTCCTGGTGCACAAGAGCTGAGTACACAAGGCAGCTGCAAAAATCCTCCACCCTCCAAAAATTTGTCACAGATTGCTCAATGCGCAGGCTAACAAACATGTCAAAGCCCAAACCTTACCAGGAGACCATTTTTCCACACCTACATAACATCACAAATACCTACTTGCAAAGCCTGTTTGGACACTGCACCCAAGGTCCCCCCAGGAAGTGCCCACAGCAGTGTGGTTGGCATTCACAGCTGCCCTGCATCTCCCAGCCCTGCAGCACGAGCCCCACTGCACAACCACCTCCATCTGGGCACCATCCCTCTCTGCCTGCCCACACCGCTACCCGATGTGATTCCCAGACCAAAGGGGACAGCACAGCCACAGAGCCCAGGCACTTGCCTTCCACCTCAACACTCCAAACACCGCACTGGGTGAGGTTGACCATGGTCCTGCTTTGCCTCAGTTTCCCCAGCTCTGAGTACTACTAATTAAAAACTACCATAAGGCAGCTTGGTATTAGCAAGAAGTACTAGGTAGTGTAGCTTGGTTTGAGCTGATTCTGAACCAGAGGTTTCTTACAGCTCCCCATGTCTATACAAGCAACATAAATACCGCTGACACTATGCATTCCTTCTTCCCTCTAAAAAACTAAAATAATCCCAGGGTGCCCCCTCCATTTGCACTCTCAGGTGGCCACAGAGGGGTTGAGCAGATGTGGCAAACTGCAGGCTTTGGCAGCCCCCTCCCACCCTGGTGAGACCCTGGCAGGCAACAAGGTGACCCTCGTGAGGGCCAAATACTGCTGGGGCTGAGGCAGGAGGTGNCCGCTGCCCCCCCACCCCCACGCTGCCGGTGCCCGGGCGCGGGTACCTTGGGGGGCAGGCTGAGCAGGATGGGCACCAGCGCCAGCGGCGCTAAGAACAGCACCACGAACCGCCGCACACTCCACGCCTTCTTCA